>JARFOD010043269.1:0-23549 GCA_031763545.1 Mopalia muscosa | reverse complement strand
AGATATTTCTTTCCAACGGGTTCATCGATTTGGCAGTTCACGTAGAGGACCAAGAGCTATTGTTGCCAAATTTAGTTTCTATAAGGATAGAGAAATGGTGAAATTCTCTGGTTCTAAGCTTCGTGACACACAATACTGTATGTCAGAACAATTTCCTCCTGAAATTACAGAAAGGCGTAGGCCTTTGTATCCACTTTTAAAGAAGGCAAAAGCAGAAGGGAGACCAGCCCGCCTTGTCTTTGATCGTTTGTATATCGACAATAGACGCGTATATCCCAGTGAATTCGATATCATAGACCACCAGACTGTTGAAGATTACCGCCATCCTCCACCAACTCGCATACGCACCATTCAGCCAGGACATCAATCATACAATCAGGGCGAGCATTCTGCATCCTTCAATCAGGGGGCCAGACTGACAGTACCTAGGACCCCAATCCAGCGAAGAGACACCACGCATGTCGGGCAATTTAAAGACCAGACACCCCTTAGTGACCATACGGATAAACACGCATAGGACAGCGGAGGGCTGGGAAATGCTATTTCATTTTGTTCGTGGAATATAAATGGACTGCGGCGTCAGCTGAAAGAACCGGATTTTCTGATATATATCTCTCAGTTTGATGTTTTGGTTTTTACTGAAACGTGGTGTACCGAAAATTTAGAACCGGAAATCCCTGGTTATTCGTCAATATGTATTGCAGCAAGGAAATCTGGCCGACGGGGCCGACCCAGCGGCGGTTTAGAAATATATGTCAAAGTCAATTTGTTTAGTGGAATTGAGTTGTTAAAAACAGACAACCGTTTCGTTTTGTGGGTTAAATATTGTAAAAACAAATTTGGTTTTGAAAAAGATGTAATTATTGGTGAAGTTTATGTTCCCTGTGGAGCCAATGCAAATTTGCCAGACATTGAGTTTTCTGTTTTTGACACTATAGAGAAGCACCTTAAAGAATTTGACCGTGAGTTATTTGATATATACATCTGTGGCGACTTTAATGCTCGCATCTCATCTATATGTGACCATTTTGTTGATGATAAATTATATAAGTATATTTCTGTAATAGATGATCATGAATCCAACGATGTTCCATTGGCAGAGAGATACTCGATGGACAATAAATGTAATGCTAATGGAAAAAAAATTAATAGACCTGTGCAAAATAACTGGTCTGAGAGTAGTTAACGGAAGGCACGATGGGGATAAATGCGGTAGTTATACGTTTTATGGTCCGCTTGGATGTAGTACTATTGACTATCTTCTTACATTCTCCCATAAAATTACTTCTATATGTGATTTTTTCATTGATGATATTTTCGAATTTTCTGACCATTGTCCTGTCATATTTAAAATGTTAAATGTTATTTTTTGTTCTAAAATTATATGGGATAACGAGAAAAATTCTGATTTTACTGAACTACTAAAAAGTAAGCAATTTGAACTAACATCAATCGTAAATAAAATTGGTAACGTCAATGGGTGTAATATTAATTCAATTGTTTCAGATATTACGATGGTATTGCATCAGTGTGCTGTTGATATCAACGGTAGAACAATCAGAACGGTTTCAAACTCTTTAGGCCTAAATAATGTTGGCAAAGCAGACTGGTTTAATAAAAATTGCCTTGATCACAAAGCACGGTATAGACAGGAAAGAAATGAATATCGAAAATATAGAAATAATCAATCCAGCTTACTTCAGACACGATCAGAATACAATAAATGTAGGAGAAATGCTAGACCGGTGTGGACAAATAAAAGAAAACAAAATTTAAGGGAAACAGCTAAATCCGCCCCCAACAAATTTTGGAAAGAAATTAACAAAGTACTAAAAGGAAATAAGGGGACTCTTGGCAATTTAACTGCAGACAAATTTATGGAACATTTCAAGCAACTAGCCAGTAACCAAACAATAGTTGGACCGAGTAACATTGGCGTCTCAGACAGTCATGTGATTGACTATAATTTAAACCACTTTATCACTGTTGACGAAGTTATGAAAGCAACACAGAGTTTGAAACCGAATAAAGCTTGTGGGGTCGATGATATATGTAGTGAACTATTTATTGTGTATAATGATTTTCTGTCTCCATTTGTTGGGAAAATTTTTAATTATTTGTATACGAATTCTATAAATCCGTCTGAATGGACTAAATGTGTTATTGTTCCCATTCATAAAAAAGGAGACAAATGTAATTTGAATAACTACAGAAGAATAACTCTTATGAGTATTATAGCCAAGTTATATTCAATAGTGCTAAACAATAGCCTTTATAATTGGGCGGGAGACTGTGATGTTTTGACAGATTTTCAGTATGGCTTCAGAAAGGAAAGGATCCCGGTTGATTGTATTTTTGTTCTTTACAATATCATAAGTATTTCTATTTTGAGAAAAAGCGCAAACTTTACTGTGCATTTGTAGATTTAGAAAAGGCGTTTGACACAGTAGATAGAGAAGCATTGTGGCTTAAAGATGTTGATTATGGTTGCGATAAAGTTGGTTGAAGCAATTAAAGCAATATATAATTCTGTAAGATCATGTGCCAAATTACATAACAACTTCTCTGATTACTTCGATTTAACAATCGGCCTAAAACAAGGGGAGCCATTATCACCAATTATGTTTTCGTTATACATAAACGATGTATTTAATGAATTGAGCAATGGCGCCATTTGGTGCCACTATAGATACAAAGGTGATTATTTGTGGCTGTATAAGGATGAATAGATAAATGTTGTGGATAGTTTCTGTTACCTGGGAATATGTTTAAAATATAATTTAAATATGACTGAAGCAAGAAAATTACTAATTGACAAGGCAAAGAAATCTTTTTTTATGTTGAAAAAATATTTTTATTATTTAAACATTGATATGAAAACAAAGTTGTATATTTTTGATACTATGATAAAACCAATTCTTTTATATGGGTGCGAAATATGGGACCTAAGTAATATTGGCGACATATGGAGCCACACTGTTAGAAAAATTGGGTCGAAGTGACCCCCAAAAAATTTTTTGGGGTCGCTTCGACCCTTAAAATTTGGGTCGAAAATTTGACTTGATATTTTTTGGTAGGTCACGTCTATACCCAACTTTTGGGGGTCAAAATGGATGTGATTTTTTTTGGGTCACTTCGACCCAATTTTTCTAACAGTGTGGCTCCAAATTATATCACAATTCCGATTTGTTATGTTGTGTGCCTTTATTGATCCAAATGATATTCTGATTCTGATTTGTTATGTTGTGTGCACTCATGGGTCCAAATTATATCACAATTCCGATTTTTTATGTTGTGTACCCTCATTGATCCAAAATATCCCAATTCCGATTTGGTATGTTGAGTGTCCTCATTAATGCAAATGATAGGTCAAGTCTAGTTTGTTGTATTGTGTGACCACCCTGATCCAAGTGACTACTTGTTCCGATTTGTAGTGTTGTTTGCCGCCCTTATTCCTGATGACATCACACATCAGATTTGTGATGTTGTGCGCCCACCCTGATACAAGTGACACCATAAATGTGAATTGTTGTGATATTTGCCCCACTTGATCCAAACGACATTCAAATCCAAACGACAGGTCCAGCATGATGACTTCTGTATTTCTGGGTTATCTAAAACGATTTCATTTTATTCCGAAAATGATTCTTAAAAAGGTTTAAATTCTTTCTATAGATGGGTTGCAAATGTTATGTGAAGGTAAAATCCACCAGCCTCAATATATGACTATTCATGGGACAAGGCTAAGAACCTAATCAAACCAAGAACCTAGCTCAACTAAGAAATGAGGTAAACTTAGAACCCATCTTAACTAATAACCTACCTATCTGAACAAAGAACTTAACTAAAAAAGCTTGCCATTTAAACTTGTGAGATCGATAATGTGATAAGTCCAACTTGCAACACCGAGATCTGGTATAATCGACATTTATTGGTCGTCCCACGAGCTATCGGTTTAGTCAAGATAAACTGTATTTCCTTTTATCGTGAATTAGTTTAGTATGGGACCATGTCAGAGCCATATGAGTCAAGTATTTTCTTTCCTTACAGCCTAATTTCTTGTCTATTCTTTTAAAAAACGTGCGGTAAAGAATACTTTTCCTCAGAGATCAATTTCAAGAAAGAAGGTATCAGTTAATACAAATAAAAACAATTTGTTGCTGAAAATCAACCACCTTAATGTGACTTTCTAATCCATCCGAATATTGATTACACGACACTACAGGATAATTCGTGACAAGTTTGGTATTTGTATGGCAGGGAAATGTAGTTTCGATATCAGAGCAAGCGAATTAAATCCCAAGTCAAATTGGTGGACCAGTATTATAGTGTGAGAAAAACTGGGTCCAATTCCCAAAACATCTCTACTTCCCAATGGCTGTTGGTATACCCATCCCACATACTCTTCCCAAAAATCGAACCCGAGGCATTGAGATTTCTACTCCCATTTCAGTATAGAAAACAAGGACTGGAATCGTAATCGAACATTGGATATTCCTTTCGCTTGATTTTGAATAAATCTGGTATTTTGAGTACAAGAGATATTCTGCAGCTGATATAGCGCATTAAAAGAGTCAACCCGCATCGTAGAAGAAGTGTCGACATGTCAATTGTGTAACAAAAAACGGTTGTATTCAGATTGTATTCTTTACGCAGATCTAACGTTAACGGGTCACTTCTCCATCCGTTGGAAACACATTGACTTACAATATAATATAAACTGATAAAGCTTGTACGTGACGTTATGACATATTTTTAACACGTTATTTCCAAAGCACTGTCAATTATTATCCAACCCAAAACTGTCTAACAAGGAAAATAAAATTAAATCAAATTTATACCAAAATAGTAGTAAACAAAACGATTTACAAAATATATTTTGACTATTTTAAAAAACAGCAAAGGTAACATAGTTTATCCCAGAGACATCATCAAAACAAAGAACATTCATGTAGAAACATGATTTGTCATCAAATGATTCGATTTGTTGGAAAATTAGCCTTCCATTTCCAAGCTGACTTACATTTTAATATGAAGCAATCAAGCTTGTCTTTACGTGACGTTATAATACATTTCTACACTGTTATTTTCAAGCATGGGTAACATTTATCCAGCTGAAGTTGCGTTTAATGTCAATAATTCCACTTTTCTATCTAACCCTCATTGGAAAAAGACTGAAATGTGACTAACCTACTGTCTATACATTTATGTGAATAATGCCTTACCGAGAAATTTTGGTGAAAAGTGCCTAGTACTACATGCGCTAATTTGAAATCCATACACAATACTAAAAGGCTTGGCCAGCGAACACGGTGTGTTCTCATCGCGAAAAGGTCAACAAGGGACCAAGTAGCCTTGACTCGGTTTCTTCCTAATGATCATTTCGATGTATTCAAAAGCTATAAGCCTTCTACACCGTCTCATCCCACGACATACCCACGCTAGATATGTTGTAAACATCTCGCTAAGATAAATCGGTCGTGATACAGGCAAGCTGAAAGTGGGTTAAGTCCAACAACCATGTGGAAGATTTCACATAATAATGTCCCTTAATGTCTGAGTATCACCGAACACGTCTTCCTATTATTAATTTGGTCTAACCATATTAACAAGAACAAATGGCTTTCAACAGAAAAAAGTATAGCCGCGTTCTTAAGTAGACTATGTATAAATTTGCATTTATCCGCAAGGTATATTTTTCGTTTCTATTGTAACCACAGCAGAGCACTGTTCATTTAAGGCATTGTGTTTTCACAATTTACTTTTATGATATCTGTCAGTATATCCTTCTAGCAGGTGCGAGAAGCTGGGGATTTTTTTACAGTTTATATTTTGTTTCTTGAATATGAAATAATTTGGCATTAATTGCATTCATACTTTACACAAACATATTTTAAGTTGTGAATAGGACGGAATGAAAAGATGCGAGCCATTCCTTCAATGGTACAGACAAGCATTAACGAGCAGCTTCACATCAATGAAGAAATTCCGGTTTCTGTTCATATTGGCAATTGGAAAAATAATATTCCTTTATATAAATACCACTTTCTGTATTAATACGCGCGAAACTAATACGCTCCGGATCAAAAGTATTGAATGTAGATGAAGGTCTCGTTCGATATTACATTTTGTCTCATTTTAGTTGGCTCTCATCACATATTGAAAGGGAGTTCAGTGCTAATCAATTTAATCTCGGAATTACTGTGGGAAGAGCGCAGCTGAAACGGAATATTTATGACGGTTTTGATCGTTCAGATGCTACAGAATTAATTTGCACATCTATTTTTTGTAAATATTCTTTAATATTTTTACAGAGAAACTAATTATTTCAAAGTTATTGAAATTACCATGATTAAAAGAGGGTTTGGGGTTTGATGTAGCATGTACACTGGAAATCTCCTATACAAAGCAGTGCCAATAATTAATTATTATTTATTCTACAACTGGCACAAATAAACAAAATGTTATAAGCACTGTTGCCATTGTATGTAGTCGATGTCACGCGAGTGGGATTTGGGGAGCCGTCAGATGAGTGGAAACTGTTTTTATTATCTATAAAGGCTTCAAGCGGATGTTAATGGAAAGCGGTACAAAATGTAATCAACTAGCTGAGAAGAGAATAGAATATAATAACATAAGAGACACTGTTCATTTTCCTGTCATTTGGAGAGCAGAAGTTCGATTATACTTAATACGTAAGACGACATCGCTTTGTACGGAAATATAATATCCTCGAAATAGAAACACGTCCGACGACGCAAGTTAATCTGTAAGAGGATTTGCCCTTAACAATTCCGCTTCTGTCATAAAAGAAAAAATAGTAATAGTCAAGATTGCTTTCTTGCTACCAAAGCTTCAGGTGGTTTATGACATTAAAATTGTGAGGTGGATTGTTAAGATCCTGGGGTGACGTCATTAATGTCGCATTCACAGCGTATCTCAAATGATTCTTAAGGAGCACTCGTGTGTCTTAAAATACTAAAATGTTTGTGCTTCCGGGAAAACTGTCCAGCTGCAAAAATAAAACCAAATCAAATTTATATCAAAATAGAAAGTAAACAAAACGATTTACAAAATGTATTTTGACCATTTTAAAAAACAGAAAAGATTTCATACATGTAGTTGATCCCAGAGACATCATCAATACAAAGAAGGTACATGTAGAAACATGATTTGTTATAAAATGATTCGATTTGTTGGCATATTAGCTTTCAACTGTTGGTACGCGAAGTCAGCATAGTTTAATACCTTCTTCCCGCTTTGCCGTAAGCCTGAGCGCCTAGCTAAAATGTACTTGTTCGGGTGTAACGTGTACTCAACTGCATTTCACTTTCATTATGACGGATTGTCCATTTATCACTCTGTCTTGGTTAAATAGGGAGTGAAACCAGCTCTTCCGCCAGAATTTACGTAGCCATCTCCAGTTGACCACTCAATTCGAGTGGTAGTCGAATCTGTGCGCAGTGCACCAAAGAAATATTGCGGCCATCTACAAAGATATTGATTTAGTGAAAACAGAAGCTTTAATGCGGCAAATCTATCAATGAAAATTCTTCGGACTGTCTGTCATTAATATAACAGATTGATTTTTACCGAATTGCATGACGATTAAAAGCCTTTACAGCTCCGATGAAGAATGGTAATGATGGCTTGGTATATTTGTATAGATAATAATGGAACGATCACTTTTGACTAGTTTAGTATCAAACGATGAGCTTGACTCATTTTGGGTTGGGACGGCACTTCCTTTTGCTTTGGTTCTCTGAGAGCTAAAGGGCCATGTGGGGCGAATCTGTTTGTGATGTTATTTTATTACATCCTGCGTTGTGCTGTTTTTGTTCTTTGTTGTCTTTGTTTGTTGTCAGTGACGTCGAGGGTGGTTTTCTTCCACCATTATGTTGACACGCTGTCGTGTGAGTGAAATGTCCTTAAGTATACGGCTTTAGACTCCAGTCAAAAAATATAGAAAACAAATCCACATCCTAGTGTTTATTGACGCAGAGGTCCGACCTGAGCCTGATGTCGTGAACATTCAATATGTGGGGAAGTACTATAGTTGATGCATTAGGCGAACATTTCATAATTACTTTCTAAAAAAATGTCGATGAAATTCACGCCGTTGCCAACACCAGTGCCTTTAATCCATAACGCCGACATCTCATTTCTTCACCTTAGACGAGTAACTAGAGATCAAATAATACCCAATGTTTACTAGAGCCTGTAAAGGAGAGATGAAGAAAAAATAAGTCCAGTCGGGATTTTAAAAAAAACCCTGCAATAAGCAGCTTTGAAAAGCTGTGTTTTTTTATTGGTAAAGAGATTTCATAACCGCCTTTGAGCCAATTGGTGATTGACTTGGAAGCTCGTGTATGGTGTGAACCTCATGTCATATGCGCTCGTTATCTCTAACACCAACTTCTTTTTAATAAATATTCACAACTATCGACATCAAAACAGTGTCTCCTTATATTATTTGAGAAAAAAGTGCTGAGAACTGTAACCAAACAAACCAGAGCTTGTAACAGTATCACGGGACCTCGTATATTTAAAATGTTTACTGACATTTCAAAAGCTATATTATTACAGATGCCTTAAAAAAGAACAACAGTCAGGTCCAATGGACCATAGTTTTAAAAGTAATTTATTTTAAAAACATGTTCCAATCCTTGTAGTGAAAATGTCGATTCAATTTTACAAGCTATAGTTAAGATTTTGAGAGCCGCTGAATTTGACGTAATACGATGCATTTCCCTTAAACATTATAGTTGATATTGACCACCATAGAAATGCTTAGTCTGTTACAGTGAAACATTTCTGTGCAGTAGTTTATACCTCGGTTATATTTAAACGTAGGCGTCAGTCAGCAATTGACATAAACGTTTTCAAATGACACAAATTGCAATAAGGTTTATATAAAAACGTAACTTCTAGACACTTTTCCCACAGCGCCACGATTGACCAGTTAGATTTTCGCTCCCGCACTACGCATACCACGCATAGATCTAAGTTAATCGTGATATGAATTAGTATGGTAAAGCATATGTGTGAAATAACCGTTTAACTGGCATCAAAGGTTAATGACGAGACTGTACGGTACGAAACACTAAAGCTTCCAAAAAGAAGGTCAAAGGATTAGCCTGTACGGGATATATTTTATAATGCTGCGTTCGTTTTTATGATTAGTGCTTGTTAAATTTAGTTAACCCTTAGGTTCTAGAGAACAGTTCTTTATTTTCTGAGAATAGATATATAAAAAAGGACAGCAAGGCACGTGAAAGGCCCAGGGTGCATCGCATGTACAGTATTATATAAAATGTAATTATATTCAATCATATTGCTTCCTCTAGATTACACATCACTCTATTCAGCGTTTAACAATAACCGGATGTCAATCATGTTTATCATCGCGCGTCCCTTAATACACAGCAGGCAATTAAATTTTTTTTTTTTTGCTTCCAATATATAATTAATTTTTTTAATATCAGGAATAAGCCATTTTGATGCAATGTCATAAAAGAGGCTAGGTCCAGCCAGACGGGCAAGCTAAAGACAGCTTGACTAAGTAAGCCAGATTGTCAACCACCTCTAAAGCAGGTGCAAATTAAGACAGCCCAAATTTGACCGCTGTTGTTCAGAGGACAAAATAAACTCAAAGAACGTTTGGTGGTTAAGAGTGCTAAACTTTCCTTAAGACGACGGAACTTTCACCGTCTGAAGCAGTATATACAGTTGAATGGTACGGTAGAAAATATGAAACCATCTTCACTTTAAAAGGCTGATTGCTCCATAAACTGTTTTTCAGTGTTGACCACGCTTGCTGCTTCTGCATAAACTTGACAGTTCATTCAGATACTATTTTGTTAGCGGACATCTCTGAAATTATTACGTTAAATTGTAAAAACTCAACGATAGTTGGTTATTGTCAGCAAATAGAGATTTTCATGGGCTAACGAACTGCCCCATAAAAGTAAGCACACTTGTGAATATTGTAAAAAAAAAGTTACACGATGCAAACGCCTGTTGTTCCTGAACAGCTGTGAGTATAACAATGTTATTTACTATATGTTCCTCGATTTATCCGGCCTTGGGTGGTTATTTACTGACATTTAAAAGCCAAGGCAGACGGTTTAAAAAATAAATCATCTTGTGGCATTAACAAAGGCGTTAATTTGTTAATTTAAAATCGGGAAATGACGTAATTGTTCACCGCCAAAGTGGTGCTATCGCCTGGTGGTGCCTGTTCACTGATTTCTGAACTGCTAGATGTTAGTATATAAGAACGAAAGTGTGCTTTCTCTCCTTTAAATATAAGAAACATTCATTCATCGTATTTTATCTGGTCATTTCTGATTAAATTCGTTTTCAAATGAATCTTCATCTCGATGGCAACTGCGAAGACTGCCTCGTTTAAGATGATATACACCACTTCATTTTTGGATGCACCAAATATAATGCTGAGCGCCTTAAGAATGAATGTTTTAACCACATAATCTATTTTAAATCCTCATACAAAGAACAGATCCAAAGTTTTTAATGCTCTCTCTACTTTTATTCTACGTTCGCAGTAGATTTTAAGCTGGTACGTTGCTTGAGCATAGCGGTAATGTTTTAAATTCGAGAATCGAAATTTCAGGTGTTTCTAACAGGTTTGCTATATATATAAGAGTTTGCTTCATAGTACCATAGCCATAAAGACTAGGTATTGTACTGTTGTGTAAATAGTTACTCTTGTTTTTTTTTTGTTTTTTTTGCCAGATCCCTGAATAGTTAATTTAGTGGGCTTTAAATTGATGTTGTTGTTGTAAATATTGTAAGTTGTGTAGTATGTCCAAGGATTGTGTAAACTTGTTCTTGTGTATTGGAGTAGCCTACCAATTGTAATTGCGCTGTGTCTTTCTGCAGTCTCTGTTGAAGGCCTCTTTCGTCTTTCCCTGATCTTGAGTCGCCCAAGGTCGCTGTGTAATTTACTGTCCTGCAATAACACCTCTGCCCAGTGCACGTTAGGGCTTATAATTAAGTGTTTATCTTTAGTACAACATGGACGATGAAGACGAAGATGACATGCAGCCTACGTCATATAGTACTCCCGGAAAGCGGTCTCAGGCAGATCAGGTAGTATTGACAGAGAAGAGGCAGGCCAAAGGCTGAGAGAGACTGGTGTTGTCTACCATAGGGGGTGTCCTGCTTGTAAGCTGCACCCATGTAAGCTAGCTGAAGAGCTTCATACAGCAGTTGGCAATGTTAAATGTGTCAAAAAACTTACCTCTGTCGGCCTCTTAATATTTTGTAATAGTAACACCCAGTATAAAACTTTGCTTAATGTTACTAGTGTGTTGGGGAGAGATGTTCAATGCAAACAGAAGCCAAACGTTATGTTAAGGGGATAATTTATGGGGTGGGGGAAGAAAGAAGTGAGGCTGACATTATACTTGCACTAAAGAAAAGAAAGTGTAATAAAGTAACTCGTATGACAAAAGGTAAAGAGAAAATTCCTATAGGTAATATGATTCTCGAATTTGGCTGTGAAGAACTACCATCTGATGTGATGCTGGGGTATGAAGTCTTGAATGCAAAAATATTTATCCCGTCTGATTTCGCTGTTTCATTTGCCAACGGTTAAACCATAAAGCATCTGGATGCAAAGATAAGCCGGGATGTGCCGGCTGTGGTCTTAGCCACAAAAATTGATGCATGTCCAAACAAAGAGGCCCCTAAACGGGTGAACTGTGGGGGTCCCCACAGTCCCGCATGGGGTGGATGTATTAAACATAAAAAAGTTTCAAGGGCACATTATGTGATGGCTGTTGAAAAGCTGCAGAAGCTTTAAGAAACTGCCGAGACAGTGAGCCCGAATATGGGAAGTGTTCTTAAGATCCTGGATTCCATAGCTCTTAGTATCTGGACTCTGACTCAGTGAGATCACATGAACCACGGCTAAACTCCATTCAGAAAGGTGGGTCCAGGCAGGCTTCAAAGAGAACATGCCTCACAAACCTGTTGAAAAGAAATCCATTGCTTTACTGACAGAAGTTGATCAGGCCATACAGGCGGATGTTTTGCCGACAATTACTGTGGTATCTATGGTATGTTTACAGAAATTCTGTTCCATTTTGTTAAAGGGGTTAAAGGATCAGAAAACTCATGCTTAGAATTGATATATAAATGTGTATCTAAATCATCCGAAAATATTGTTTTAAGTTTGATTAACATGAATTTGTCTTTATTTCATCAAAATATACAATATTTATTTTCACATGGCCAAGAACTTAAATATTGTTTGTCTTCTTGTTATCAACAGCCTGATATAATTTGTTTACAAGAAACCTTCCTTAAACCACATCTTGATTTTACTTTTTCAGGTTATAATGTAAACAGACTTGACCGACTTGTGTCTGAACGAGGGGGCTTGGCCACATTTATAAAAGAGGGTATATCTTTCTCAGAGGTAAAATTACCTAGCTTAAAGTATATAGAGTGTCAATGTTTTGAAGTAGTCCAAGCCAATAAGGCACCAGTTAGTATAGTTAATCTCTATAATCCCTGTAATAAGCTAGATATTGAAGATTTTAATCTTATTACCTCAGCACTGTCAAAGTCTTATATAATATGTGGAGATTTTAATGCTCATAACCCTTTGTGGGGAAGCTCCCACACTGACTATAATGGTCGTATTCTTTTTGACTTCATTGACAAAAATAACCTGGTTGTGTTAAATGATGAATCAGGTACTAGACTAGATATCAGGACTGGTAAATTGTCTGCTCTAGATCTCACATTGTGTACAAATGATCTTGGATGTGCAGATTGGTCAGTTGATTACATATCACCTTGTGGGAGTGACCATTTTCCTGTGACAGCTGTATTTGGGTTCTCTCCAGTAGTGAATCAAACTTCAAGCCCTCCAAGGTGGAAATTAAAAAAGGCAGATTGGTGTTCCTATTCCGAAAAATGCATAAATAGTTTTAGCGAAGTTGTTTCCAGTGAAGATGTTGATCTGTTTGCATGTAATATAGTTAATGCAATTAACACAGCTGCCACTGAAAGTATTCCTCAGACATCTGGAAAAGTATACCATAAGCCACCAGTTCCATGGTGGAGTGAACAATGTACTCGAGCCATCCATGAGAGAAAGAAAGCCAAAAACAAGGCTAGACACACATGTTTATATGTAGATTTAGTAAACTATAAGAAATGCAAAGCAATGGCCCAAAGAGTGATTAAAACTGCACAAAAACACCACTGGCAAACATTTTGTTCTAACATGAATAGTAATACAAAGCTAAAAACTGTTTGGTCACAGGTGAAATCAATACATGGAAAAAGAAAGTCAAATGCTGTACCTACTATAATCAAAGACAATGTTAAATCTGTTACAAATCAAGATAAGTGTAATGTTATTGCTGACAACTTTGCATTTGTATCCAGCTCAGAAAACTATACTAAAGAATTTATGGTTCACAAAAACGAAATGGAAGAAACAAATGATTTTACTAATATAATGTTTGATGAAATGTCAATTAACACAGATTTCTCTCTCTTTGAATTAAAGCAGTCTTTGAAAAATAGTAGAGATTCTTCACCAGGTGAGGATGGGATATCATATTCTATGATACAAAACCTGCCTGAACAGTGTTTAAATGTTTTGCTACTTTTATATAATACAGTCTGGACAAAAATGCAGCTACCACTAGCATGGAAAAAAGCCATTGTAATCCCCATAGCAAAGCCTGGCAAGAATCCCTCTTCTCCATCATCATACAGACCTATTGCATTGACTTCTGTCATGTGTAAAGTTATGGAGAGAATGATTAAGAATAGATTAAGCTGGTTCCTGGAAAAAAATAATTTGCTTACACCTTTCCAAAGTGGATTTCGTACAAATAGAAGTACAGTAGATCATGTGGTTACCTTGGAAACAAGTATTCGTAGATCTGTAATCAATAAAGAGTACACCATGGCTGCATTTCTAGATATTGAAAAAGCCTATGACATGGTTTGGAGACATGGCGTCTTAATGAAACTGTATTCTGCAGGTATTGGGGGGAAGATGTTGGGATGGGTGAAAAGTTTTTTAACTGAGAGAGTCATTCAAGTTAGAATTGGGAAGGACTTTTCCATCGCTAAAGTATTAGAGAATGGAACTCCTCAGGGCAGTGTAATTTCGCCTTTACTTTTTAACATAGCCATTAATGATTTGCCTTCTATATTAAACCCAAGACTTAAATGTGCCTTATTTGCAGATGACAAAGTTATATGGTACAGTTCTAGAAATATTAATATTGTTAGAAAATATGTACAGGAGGGACTAAATGATATAATACAGTGGAGCAAAAAGTGGGGGTTTAAGTTTTCAAGTGTTAAAACAGAGGCAGTTCTATTTACTAATAGAAGACCGAAGTCAATTCCAGAACTGTTTTTAGGTAACTCTTCTGTTAAAGTATCAGCCACCTTTCGTTATTTAGGGGTTGTATTTGACAAGCGTTTAACCTGGGCTGAGCACATTAATGGTGTTGTTTCAAGATGTAATAAAGTTCTTAATCTTATGCGATCCATCTCTAGCAAAACTTGGGGTGCTGATAAAAAGTCAATGTTAATGATTTATAGAGCTCTGATTCGGTCTCGTTTAGATTATTGTTGTGAGGCCATAGATTCAGCAGCAATGACTTTAAAAGCTAAGTATGATACAGTACAGTGCTCTGCCTTAAGATTATGTACTGGAAACCTTAGATCTACACCCCTGAATGTGCTTCAGGTAATGTGTGGGGAATGGCCCCTTGCTGTAAGAAGACAGTTCCGCACACTTAAGTTAGCTCTGAGAATTAAATATGGAGAAAACAACTCTGCCCGAAGCATATTTGAGCCAACATTTAATGATTGTTTATATGAAAACAATGTCAAGCACCCTGAACCCTTTAGCATAAGGGCTCAGAAAGTAAGTTATGCTACTGATTGTGATCAATTGTCCTGTGTACAATTTGTTACCCCCACCTCTCCTCCTTGGCTGCTCCATCCACCTTCAGTTTCCACAGAATTAAACTGTAAAGTAAGGAAAACTGACCCTCCTAAGCTTATGAAAGACTGTGCAGCTGACCATATACAACCTAGGTATTCAGAGTTTATGCATGTCTACACTGATGCATCCAAATGCCCTGAAACTGGGAAAGTGGGTGCAGCCTTTTGCATTCCCGAGTTAAAGTATCCTAAAAAGTTTAGACTTTCTAATAATATTTCTGTGTTTAAAGCAGAGTTAGTGGCTATCCTGTTGTCTTTACATTTTCTTGTGGATACCAAACCTAGACAAGTGCTTATTTTATCTGATTCCTTAAGTGCTCTGACTGCCATATCTTATTTTGTGTGGTTTAAGTCATCACCTATTATTTTTGAGATTTTACATGTATGCTCTGTTTTGTTAAATTATGGAGTGGTTGTGTGTTTTGAGTGGGTTCCTAGTCATGTTGGAATACAGGGCAATGAATGGGCAGATACTTTAGCCAAAGAAGGACTAAGCTTAAGTACAAGCAGTATTACTCCTGTACCCCTGTCTATTTCAGATATTATGCATTATGCTAAACCTTACTTTATAAAATTATGGCAATGTAGTTGGGACTCCTCCAATAAGGGGAGATTTTATTATAAAATCAATACTGGAGTTATTGAAATACTGTACAAGTTAGTGGGTTCTTCACTGTGTAGTCTATGAAGCAAACTCGTCCAGTCTATGGCGCGAATCATTCAACAGAATGGGGTCGCCAATTAAACCAAAATATGTATGTACGTATGGTTCTTCTCATCCTACTCGGCCAACTGTTTCGCTCAGTGACTGTGTGGTCGGCTCATATCGCCGATAAATCCCGGTGCACATATTTGCGTATTTGCCGACGAATCAAGGGTCCGATGCGTAATTTTTATCACTTGCGTTTCACGGCATTTATCCGATCGGGAGAGAAAAGAAATAAAGAAACGCACTCATTCTCACTGGCATCTGCATATACCTGCGTTTGCCTTGCGTAACTGAATTTACGCTCGGAATCCAATCGGAAAGAAACTATCAGTCTTTTCTATCCGATAAAAAGTCGTATCCGAATGGTAACGCAAGAGGAGATTCCGTGAGTGTATGACGTCATCTTGGGAATACCCATAACTTTACCATTAAAAGCAACCTTTCCTCTACGACTTTCATGACGAAAATGAAAGAAACCAATTAGGCCTATTATCGCACGGATTTCGGATTGATTGCACGGAACGAAAACGCAAGTATGTGCGGGTTGCCTCGCAGGACAAACGAAAAAAATTCCTGTCTCATACGCAAGTATGTGCTCCGTGCTTTAGCAGTCATAAAGTACGAAACATACATGTACGTCTTAAGCGGTTAGACATGCCTTAAAGGTATAAACTGGCCGCACTGTATCAGATTGCCCTGGCGTTGGTAGCTAGTAAATTAAACCTTATATAAACAGAAATCAGCAAGCAAGCAGTCACCGCTAATAAATCAAAACAACAGCCCCGCTAGCTTCACATAAGCCTAATAGTAGATCCGGTAACATTGTCTTATCCTGAGAATAGTATCCACCTACAAGATTTATTTTGTGCTAGACGATATTAAACTAATGCCGATTTCAAACAGTGAAATACTGTGCAATTTGTTGTCAGTTCTGATTTCTTGGCATTTCTCAGTTATCTTATACCCTTCAATGTAATTGGATTATTTGATTGCTTATTTGTATGCGGTTCATCATGGCTTTGATTGGTGCGTTACAAATGAACACATTCAAGTGTCGTCTGCTTCGGCATCTAACAAACTGTGTCATGTTGTCTTCCAAAAGATGCCGTCTTCATGAGAACTATAAAAATCGCAGATCTTCACCAACAGAGAGACGATTTTTACTGTGTACACGCTTAGAAAAATGTGGCTCTTATAAATCCCTTTATGGTTCTTCAGTCATGGCTCTCGTGGAAACATTTGTGGTTGTGTATGAGACCCTCACAGCAACAGTTCAAAGTATTTCTCCCTTTCTTTACATATCAGATAACTGTTTTATCGCAATGGTTCCATATAGAACTGTCATCTGGTCTAAAGATTCCCTAATATTTTCTTGCAGTGAGATTAGCACGTGCAAGGTATGCGTAGAGCAATGTAAGTAGCACAGAAGCCTTGCATCATTGTTCAAAACGGTAGCGATTTTCGAATAAATGTCCTAAAAATAAAATATGCATAAAGAATTTTATTTTATAAGTCAGGGATGAGTATGTAAAGGGAATAAAAATTCCGCTAAGCTTCAAATCATCGAACCGTGAATGTGTTTCTCGGCAAGCTCCTCCAAACGACACGTTAAAAATCACAGCTTTAGTCAATAATGAAAGTGGATGAAAACAGGATATGTTCAATGTATCCAACCATCTCAATATGAGTATTGCAAAGGCCTATGGGCCCACCTCTACAAACACCAACTCTCCATATATGCGCCAATAGTGCTTTACAAAGTTAAACAAATGGGCAAAACCAGAGTATTCCATTCAACATATTCTATCAGCGCTTTAGGTCGAAACTTGGTAATTTGATCCGCCCTGGGTTGTAACTCTAATTCTTTTTATTTATCTGCCAAGGGCTGCAAAGCAGAGTAGCTCGAAATGAAACTCTTAATCTAGAGAAGATGGTTACAAAGATGGTGGCAGACTTAGCGAAAAGCTTCATTCATCTGGGTTTCTTTAATATTTGTTTAGAATTTTATAAGGTTTAAGTGATATGGTTATGATTTTTCAAATTTTGGGTAGCCGGGCTTCTTTAATTGACAGCCGTTTATCTGGGTCTTTCTTAGTTTGAACACCGGTGCTCGGTTTAATTTAATTGTGTTAACTCAACCACAACTCGAAACAGACGGAAGAACGATTCTCAAGGTCATTCCGACGATAGGACTAGACGAGATACAACACGAACTAAGCGCAACCTCGAATAATAAGTTAGTATAGAGTCGTAGACAAATGTCAAATAAATTATGCCTGCTGTTTATATGTCACTGTTCTATGGAAGTATCACTCCCTGTCAGATATTCGCGACATAAAAAGCTCTGACATTTAACTTCAGCGCCATCTCACAAATAAATCGACAAGGCAATAATGGGTTTAAAACCAGGGGCACAAACAGCTGATGGATTTACCAGTTAAGATGTTCATAAAGAAAACACAGATCATCTATACTGTCGTCCAGCACCAGAAGTCATCCATTCACAGTGATAAAAAATAAATACTAGAGGATACCTTCATACGTCACTGATTATTTCCAAAAGTCTTTTCCATCATGCTATTGCCAGTTCCATCACAGAACCAAACTTGTGTACCAATATATCGAATGCTGCTACGGTAAGACAAATGTTGAAAAATAAAATTTAAATGACTAACAAGTTAGAACTCATAAAAAGTTAACTCAATGTATGAAGTTTTGGTCTATATACAAATGTCTTGACTCATAAATTAAATTAACAGGGCCATATGATTCTACATTTTGGATTGCGGTTGAAGCTTATAGGTCGAACTGAACGGACGTGTTTTTCGTGCTGTCTTGTGAGCTTTGGTTTACTCTGTTTTTCTACTTTATTTTGATTCTTTCTGTTTCCTAATAATGTTTGTATAGTTATGGTGTAAATATGTGTATTTAGTGCGGTAGTTTTCGCATAGCATTAGTTGTTTGCTTGTTTTTTGTATTTTTTTTTTTTTGTATTTTTTTTTGTATTTTTTTTTTGTAGTTAGGTTAGGGCTAGGTGTGTATAGTTGTTTGACCAGGTTTAGTGGTTATGTAACATAGCGGGTGCACGGGCTTTCTGCACTACTAACAGGGCGTCTTTCCTCTCCCCCCATGCTCTGAGCAGCCCCAGAGCAAGAAGATTTATTTAACCTGTGCTGTTGCACTGTATAGGTTAGTATAGGTTTAGTTCTGTGAAGGCTACCGCAGTAGGCCCGCCATGCCAGGCGGGTCTTCAATTCACTCCTCTCGAGCGGAGTCGTCCGACTCGGAGGCTGAAATGGAGACAGTATGGTCTGTTCCCTGTGGCCAAACTGAACGAAAACGGCGTCTGGAGGACACACAGCTTTCAGGAAATTCAGAGGCCTCTGGTAAAAAAGCAAAAGCTGATCAAGGTAATGGAGACTTTATTGTTTTCATGACCCCTGCCAATGGCGGCTCCCTGTTAAAAGTTAACCCTATTAGGTTTGGCTCAGCCCTCCAGAAAAAAGTTGGAGCCGTTCAGCAAGTGAAACAAGTAACGGGGGTCGATTTTTGATAAAGTGCTCAAATCAAAAGCAAGTTAAAACTCTTTTGTCTACAACTACAATTTGTAACACTGAAATTACCTGTCAGCTTGGTGGTCAAACTCCTCAACCCAGAGGGGTCATTAATATCAATGAAGATCTAACTGAAAATGATTTGCTTAAAGCCCTAAAGAAAGTTAAAGTTATAGCTGTGAAGCGAATTTGTTCCGGGAAAGAGCAACTACCCACACGTTCTGTTATTCTAACATTTAGCACAGAGACTTTACCTACAGAAGTGTATATAGGCTATCAAGTATTTAAAATCAGATTATATGTCCCCCCCGCCCCCCGTTGTTTTAATTGCCAACGTTTAGGACATACATCCAAATCATGTAGGTCTAAGGTTCGGTGTCCTCGGTGCGGCGGTCAGCATAGTTATGATGATTGTGTCAATAGAGAGAACCCAGTGTGCTGTAACTGCGGTGGTAAGCATTCCGCTGCCTATGGGGGCTGTCCAGCGAAAAAAGAGGCGGACAAAGTACAATATGTACGTATAACAGAGAACATATCATACTCTGAGGCTGTTAAATTGCTTCGTTCTAAAGAAAGTCCATCTGATGCCATTAGTTCCCCTGTACCTGCCAATCCCACCTATGCGTCTTTTGTTTCGGGTGTGTCCACTAATTCCGTTCCCGCTCAGTCCGTGGCCACTCAAACTGAAAGCTCAGCTCAGACCCAGACAGATACAGTAATCTCTGATCAACTCATGGCTAACCTTATTGCTTTCATTGTTGATATATTATTTACCAGTTTAAAGCTTGATAAACAACCCGAGAAATTTAACCTAATTATCGACTGTGTTTCTAAACACTTCGGTTCTGGTTTCAATAAATCAGTTAATATGTCTAAATTAATTCAGTCTTGTTTTCAGTCGGCTCCATAATGGATATTGTGTATTATTTAATAATCACCATGGGTTTAACAATCCTACAACAAAATATATGTAGTTTAATTTCACATGGACAGGAGTTTAAATATTTCCTGGGAAGCCTTGATAGTAAGCCTGATATAATATGCATACAGGAGTCTTTCTTAAAACCTCACCTAGATTTCTCTATGCCTGGCTACAACATTATTAGGGCTGATAGAGAGGGTAGTAGAGGTGGCTTGGCTACATTTGTTAAAAATGAATTGACCTATAGCGTAATTAAATTACCCCATTTTAATAGTATAGAATGTCAATGTGTACAATTAACTGGTATTGATGGAAAAGAAATAAATGTATTCAATGTGTATAATCCATGTAACAGGTTATTAGTTGATGATTTTAACGCTTTATCGTGTTTTTGTGCAGTTTCAACAGTGTTTTGTGGAGATTTCAACTCCCATCATTTCCTGTGGGGGAGTGAAAAATCAGACGTCAACGGGCAATTGGTATGTGACTTCATTGATCAAAATGATCTGGTGGTTATGAATGATACATCTGGCACTCGTCTAGATATACACACTGGTAAATTGTCATGTCTCGATTTGACTTTATGTACCCGTGATTTAAGTTCTAATTTTTGTTGGTGTGTTGATTATGAGTCTTGTTCTGGTAGTGATCACTTTCCGTTAATAACGCTTTTTGGTAACTCTGTCGTTACTAATAATATGGTAGGTCCACCACGGTGGAAGCTTAAAAGAGCAAATTGGGACTTGTTTAGTGAGAAGTGTAAACAATACATAACTGATGAAATTGTCTGTGAAGATGTGGAGGTTTTTCATGACTCTCTCGTTGATTCCGTAAATACTGCCGCTTCATTATCAATACCTAAATCCTCTGGTAAAGTCGGCTGTAAGGCGCCAGTTGTGTGGTGGACCGAATAATGTTCACAGGCCATAAAAGACCGGAAAAAGGCTAAAAATAGGGCACGTCGCACTAGGCTATCTTCAGATATTCTTGTATATAAGCAACTTAAAGCTAAAGCCCATCGAGTTATAAAGTCAACTCGTAGAGATAGTTGGAGGGAATACTGTTCAAAAATAACATCTAAGTCCTCTATTTAACAGGTATAGAATCAGGTTAGAGCCATTAATGGTAAACGAAAGTCATCCTCTATTTCCACTCTTAAAATTAATGACACTTCCTATGTCTCTAATGTTGATAAAAGTGAACTGTTAGCTGACAGTTTTACTTGCGTGTCGAGTGACGAAAATTATGATGGGGATTTTTTGTCTCAGCAAACAGAACAAAATCTAAAATTTTCTGCCAATTACATTGCCTTTCATGATATGCCAATTAATGACGATTTTTCTTTGTTTGAAGCAGGCAAACGGATCATCTAAGGACTCCTCGCCCGGTCAGGATGGATTGTCGTACAGCATGATAAAACATATACCTGACACCAGCTTAAATATAATTCTTTTGCTGTTTAATACAATTTGGCATAAAATGTATTTACCAGCTTCATGGAAACGGGCCGTTATAAAACCTGTATTAAAGCCTGGTAAAGATTCGTCCAGTCCGGGTTCGTATCGTCCTATAGCTCTGACACTTGTGCTATGTAAGCTAATGGAGAAAATGATTAACACACGACTTCTTTGGTATTTAGACAAACACACTATTCTTTCACCTATCCAGAGCGGCTTTCGTAAATTTAGAAGTACGGCAGACCATGTCGTGACTTTGGAGACTTGTATTAGAAATTCCCTCGCTAATCGTGAATATCTTTTAGCCGTTTTCCTGGACATTGAAAAAGCTTACGACATGGTCTGGAGGGAGGGTTTGTTGATTAAGCTTAGAGACATTGGAATTTCAGGTAGAATGTTTGGCTGGATCAGAAGTTTTCTCTCTGACCGGTATATACAAGTTCGTATCGGTCAAGAGTTATCTTCCCTTCGCAATGTTAAGAATGGAGTAATTCAGGGAAGTGTAATTTCACCTACACTTTTTAATATCATGATTAATGATTTACCTAAAAGCATTAACCCAAAACTTTCTTGTTCTTTATTCGCAGATGATAAAGCTGTGTGGTTTTCCAGCAGAAATTTTAAAGTTGCTGTAAAGTATATCCAAGAAGGCTTGACAGACATTGCTAAATGGGCCAAGAATTGGGGGTTTAGGTTCTCTCCCCTTAAATCTGAATCCGTGGTGTTTAGCAACAGGCCTCTACCCTGTGTTTTGGATCTTCAAATGAATAACGTCAGAATTCCTTGCTCCAATTATTTTAAATATCTAGGAATTATTTTTGACAAAAAATTAACTTGGTCCAAACATATTGATCAAATAATAGCTAAGAGTCAAAAATCTTTAAATTTGATAAAATGCGTTTCGTCGACGTCATGGGGCGCGGACATGAAATGCCTCCTTATATTATACAGATCCTTTATACGTTCTCGTATTGATTATGGCTGTGAGGCGTATGATTCCGCTTCCGAATCCGTAAAGCAAAAGTTAAATTCTCTTCAGTGCCAGGCATTACGACTTTGTACTGGGACAATGAGGTCAACATCGTTGCATGCTTTACAAGTTTTATGTGGGGAATTCCCCTTAAGTATTCGACGTCAGATACGTTCAGCCAAATTCGGTTTAAAGCTTTGTATGTCATTTAATTCTTCTGCAACTGTTTTATTACAGCCCTCTTGGTATGATGGGTTATTTACAGCTAGGAGTAAGAAAAGGGTTCCGTTTTCAGTTCGTTTTTCTAATTTTTTGCAGTCAAGTTTTCCTGAAGGTATCAACTTACAACAACCGTTTATTCCACAGTTTCCGCCATGGAAGTTTGTTCTACCTGATGTCTCGCTATACTTTTCCTTGGCTATTAGGAAATGTGATCCAGTTTATATAATTAAAAGTTGTGTGCTGGACCACATAAGTTCAAATTATGGGCATTACATGCAAGTTTTTACCGATGCTTCAAAATGCGGCGAAACTGGGAAAGTGGGGGTATCGTTCTGTGTCCCAGAACTAAAATATGAGCATCTTGAGCGTGTTTCAAATCATGTTTCAGTTTTTAATGCTGAATTGATAGCCATTAATCACGCTTTGGTTTGGATTTCAGATGTTAGACCATCTGTAGTTGTAATATTTTCAGATTCCCTGAGTGCGTTACAGTCAATAAGAAATTTCAATATCTCTCGTCCTTCGCCAATAATATGTGAGATTCTTTACAGTGTGACGTCTCTATATTATCAAGGAATTTCAGTTAGTTTAGCCTGGGTTCCAGGTCACGCAGAGATCCAGGGAAATGAAACAGCAGATAAACTAGCTAAACAGGCTGTGCATAAAAGTAATGTGTCATGTAGCATTGGATTAAATGTGTCTG
>JARFOD010043268.1:0-40695 GCA_031763545.1 Mopalia muscosa | reverse complement strand
ACGTATGTAAAAATTGTCTTTGTAATCTTGTTGTTGTTATCTGTTATTTGTTGCTTATATGTATGTATGTGAATGTCGGAGCCTGTGAATGGGACTAGTTCCCGTAGGTCATCCTATGGAAATAAATAAATAAATAAACTACTCTTTTTTGTCTGCAAAGTTTAAGTAGACCATACTAGACCAGTCCCAACTCTGAGAAACAAAAAGATATGCATGTTAAGTTTTAATAAAAATTAGCAACATAAAACTTTACATGCATATCTTGTTGTCTCCAGATGTTGTGACTTAGGTCTACTTTGTCAAATTATTCAGTGGGAATCATTGTGAATTAAGTAGTTCAGAACAGAAAATAAAAAAAAAGCGAAATGGATGATTTTGTCGAAATAAAGCACATTTAATGAGAATGAATTGTTACATAGTTACAACAATAAGTATTTAGTCACACGAAAGTCTAAAACAGATGAACAGCAGATCTCATTGTTCCTATTATACAATAGATGTTCCTTGTGGAATAGATGAAAGGTTCCGCCCAGGTAAAACAAATCTGATCAGAGATAACATCCGTCCTCTGTATGGGAAGTATACATCTGTTCTCCTGAAGCAGACTTACATGTGACCTGTGATCAGGCTCAAGACGCTCAAGTTTCACTCAAAGCCACTGAAACATAGAGAGAAAAAATCAGTTATTACAGGACCTAACATGAAACATTTAAAATTCTCTTCTTTGATTGGTGTTTAACGTTGTACTGAAAGGAACTTCATTATATGATTAATCCTCCTTAGTTAAAACAATGGTAAATCAACAGGAAACCAGACAGATAACACCCCTGCGATAGCCACATTTAAATTTTTTTCAAGTGAAAAAGGCAGGCTTAAATTTGGATAAATATTGCAAAACTTTCTCATCGTAGAAATTCTTAAGAAGCTTTGTTTTTTTGATTGGGGTTTGAAGTCGTAATCAAAGGTATTTCATTCATATGAGGATGAATTGTCCACTTGACACGGTTCCTTGTCCTATTATGGTGGAAAACTGAGAGGAAACCTTTTAGAACCACCCCTGCGATTGCCGGAGCCACATCCCACATCTTGTGACTCACTCATATACCTGAGGGTTGACAAATGAACTTGATCCCGTGAACGGTACATCGAAATAGGCTTAAGAAAGCGCACTCGCTAACCAGTAGGCCACAGCCATGGGCTTAAGAAGATTTATAAACAGGGCCCTGATGTCCACTTGTGAGATGAGCAGTCCAATAGGTTATTGGAGCCAAGGCCCTAACCACAGGCAAGGCCACTGTCTATTCAAGTCAACCACAACATTTGATATAAGAAATACGTTTCACATTTAACAAATTATGTTGGAGAATGTGGCCATAAATAACCGTATGGTCTACTATTTGTTATATTCTACTGAATTTAAAAATCCCTCTAATTTTTTATCTGGTGATTCACAGACATTGTACCCTCCATAAAACCTTTCCAACCAATCTCTGGTGTCTTCATCGGTACAGAAGAAGGTATTTGTATGTCTACAGTTTATTTTCTTCATTTGTTACCTCATAAAATTTAATGAGCATGATTAAAAGTAAGCAAAAACTGATTAGTAGTCACATGTAACAGGCTCTGACTAAAGGCTTATTTTGAAGCACAAAAAAAAAGCTCACAATAATAACAAAATCTATTTTGTCTGGTTAGTTTTGACAACAGTATCTCGACACTAAAGAGTAAAGGCCATGGTGCTTATTTGCTTTCATATTGTTTGCACAGTTTCATGGAAAGCAATCCTGACTCTGGTAGGAGTTGAATTTTTGAATACAAAACAATTCAAATAATTTTCAAATTATAACGTTTACAAGACAGTCACATATTTGTTTAAATAATACATGTACCAGTACATAAATGGCTTATTGATTGATTGATTAGTGTTTTATACAATGCTTAAGGGTATTCACTTATTCAGTGATGTATTCCGACAATTATTGACATTAGCATAATCAAGATGTGAAGCGTTTTCATAATGTTGGAGAGTTCATTTTCCTCCAGTGCTCAAATGAAAGACAGCATTGCTATTCTTCAAACAAACTGCCCATAGTCAGAAGGCTTACATAACTGGACAGTACATGTACAGACACAAATTTGACCTTCCAAGTATTAAAGTTCATTGGCAAGTTTATTTTCAAGTTATCTTGTTGTAAAAAAATCTACATCTGTAAATCCTGTAAAATAATGCAACAAGGGCCATATTGTTTTGCAGAATTTGGTGAAGTGTAATTACATCTGTTATCTTAATTGGTGAAAGCTGTATCCCAAGTTTAAAATAACTCTGCGAAGTTGTTTTGAAGCTAAGCTATCATGTTCACAACATGATTTGATGAAATGAAATACAAATGGTCGTCTGAAAAGGTTTGTTTATTTGTTTGATTAGGGTTTAACATTGCAATCAAGGATATTTCACTTATATCACGACGGATTGTCCACTTCACACTGTACACAGCCTATTACAGTGGAAAACCAAGAGGAAACCATGTAAAAACGACCCCTGCGTTTGTTTGTTTGATTGGTGTTTAATGTCGTACTCAAGGGTATTTGACTTATATGACGACAGACAAAAATACAGAACATCCCATTACCCTTTAGTTCTGCAAACACCAGGCCAACAGAAAGCAACCTCTTTTCTCGCCTCTTACGATCGACAGAGGAAGCCAAGGGAGTATTCTGCAGGGCCATGGCCTATTTGTGATATGTTTGTATTGTCTTGTGACTGTCCTATCATTGCTGGTGATGTCAAGTGGTTTGCCTAACCCAATGAGCTAGCACACCATCCAATGACAGCATAAAATTTCAAAATTGCTTAAACCCCAGGCAAATAAACAAACCAAAAATAGTTGAAGAAAAACTTTGATGACAAGTCTGTATCCTTTAAGAAGATTTTCAATGATGATCTGGTATTTTGCAGGATCGAATTCAAAACATAAATGAGAAGTACTTTATAACTAATTAAGGACAATAAAAAAGAATATTTATGAGCAACTAGATGTTTATTTTTGTGAAATCAGTACATATTTTATGATAGGAACAACCTATCAGATCAAAACTAACTGAATTTCCTAGAAGTGATACAGCTAGCACATTTTTTCTTGACTACTTGTTGGCATGCCCAGATTTATATAAATGTTCTTAAGGAAACCCAGTCAACCTAATCTGCATTGTTTATTCAATGTATTCAATATTACAGTTTTAAATGTGAAAGAATCGCTTTTACTAGTTGAGTTAGAGCCTTGAGTTACACTCAAAGCTAAGGGTACGAACAAAGCCAATCTGTCAGTGATCCTTTTACATTTTGTCTTGTATTTTCCCTGTCTATCTTTGTTTCTAGTGGCCTTGACTGCTTGTCGACCATCAGGTATATCAGCAAGTCACTGGTTGTGGGTCCGGCAATCAGGGGTGGTTTTTACACGGTTTCTTCCTGGTTTTCAATCGTAATAGGGCGGTGTGAAGTGGACAATACGTTGTAATATAAGTGAAATAACCTTGAGTACGATGTTAAACCCCAATCAATCAAACAAAAAGCCAGTGTCCTTGAAGAAGGTTTCATTGTCCCTTGGACTAGCATGCTATATTTTGAGTTCTAACTTGAATGCATTAGTTACATATGCTATATGTTTCGTGATTCAGGTCGTTCCATGATCCACGGGCCTATGAAGAGTATTACAGGGATTATGTAAACAGGTATGGCGTACCACCGTTTCCAATTCCTGGTTCTGAACAGCCAGCATTCTTCCCTCCAAGACCACAACACCAGGAATCACAAATAATTCCACCTCCTAACAGGCTACCAAGTCCACAATGGAATAAGAAACCAGAAGAAAAAACTAAACTAGATCGTGATAGGAAATTAGGGGACCGAGTGGGTGACAGAAAAGAGCCCAATAAGAATAGGAGTAAGCGAGATGTATCCAAAGAAAAAGTGAGAAAAGATTCTAGCAAGACCGATAATCGTGACCGAAAGAAAGATTCCATGCATACTGAAAAAAGTAGCAGAAGTTCTGGTAGACATAAAGACAGGTCTGAAAAGTTTCCCGCGGACTCCACTGTGGTTGACCATGAAAAGGGGGGAGGTGAACCCAGAGCAAATATACGATCTGATAAAAGCAGATCCTCAAAAACTTCTTCAAAACACAAATCTGTTGCCTCTGATTCAAAATCCAAGGCTAAAAGTCAACAGAAGGTTTCTGATAAGGAATCATCGGGTCAAATCTTAAAGGGTAAAGATTTAAGTGATGCAAAGCATCCTCAGAGACCTGAAAAGGAAAACAAAAAACCTAGCAGTTTTATTGAGGAGAAAAAATCTACTCCAGCTGACACAGTTGATTCCAATGAAATGGAGGTGAATGAAGACCAAGGGCAGAGCATTCCTGTTATTGGAGCAAGTGCCAAGGTGGATGGAAGACCTCGAGAAAGGAAAAGTAAGCGACCAAAAGGAGAAAGCGGGGAAGAAAGTGATGCATCAAGAAGCTCAAAGAAACAGAAAACTGATTCTTCATCACAGGAGCTGTCCTCTTCCCAGTCATTATCTCAGCCCTCATCACAAGGGTCCAATAAAAAACCTGCTCTGCCAGAAGCACAGGTTCAATCAGTGTCTTCATCTGAGAGAAGCAATGCACTCAAAGTTCCAGGTGGATCTGTTAACAAAGAGTCTTTATCAAATAAACCACCTACCATAGAAACTAATGAGAAAAAGATTGAGGTGAATCCAGTTAAAGTGGAGATCAAGGAAAACAGCCCAAAAAGAGAACAAAATAATGCTTCCGATCACAGTCCTGAGCATAGCCCAATTTTGCTGAGTAAAGTGCTGAAGAAAGGTGTAAAACTGGAGCCACTCTCCAGTGTGGTTACTGTTCATCAGACTAGCAGCAGGAGAAGTACCCACCAGAAGAAAGAGGAGTCTGACCTGATGCTAGACCTGCCTGAACCCTCCAAATGGGAGAGAGATGATTATGGCCAGCAAGACAGAGACGACTACAATTCAAGGGCTCGGAAAATTGAGAAAAAAGCTTTACCAAGGTAAGACTAGTTGGAACTTTCAGATTCAACGTCTACACCTTGCAAAAGTAGGCAAACTAACCAATCAATCACCTGTCGATCGTCTTATATACATCACAAGTTGAAAAATAATTATCCTGCATTCTAAACACTGTAAATAAATTTCTGTTTTACAGAAAAACAGCATGTGGGAATGTTTTTTCAAAATTTGTGTTCTGTTATTAAACTATACAATCAGATTATGTTATAAATTGATCACCTGAATTTTTTTCATGATGATTGAAAAATTTATCACCTGAGACTAAAACCACTGGAATCATTTTTCGATCGCCCCAGTGACTTATTCCGAGGCCTGATGTCCTTAGCTATGAGTGACAGTACAATGGTGGGTCTCTCACAATGTACTTTACATTTTGCAATTACATTTTTCAAGATTTGAAGTAAAGATGTGTTATCGGTATTACACCATACACCACTACTAGGTAGAGCTATGTCTTGAATATATCAAGGTAACATAAGTCCCTTTGTGTTCATCAGCTCACAGGGCCCCGTGGTAGCATGTGCCCTTCCTAATCCTACTCGAGTTTACTGTTCACGGGATTGAGACCATCTGTCCACCATCAGGTATATGAGTGAGTCACAAGATGTGGCTCCGGCAATCGCGGTGTAGGTTTTTACGAGGTTTCCTCTCAGTTTTCCATCATAATAATTCAAGAACAGTGTGAAATGGACAATCTGTCTTCATATAAGATAAATACCCTTGAGTATGACATTAAACTGCAATCAAACAAACAATCAATTATCGTCCCACAGGTGTTGTTCACTGTTTCGTGTCAGTTTACAGATCCTTCTTTAATGTACCCTTTTAAGATTCCTTGTCAATATCAGGTAATTGAACGAAACCCACTGACTGGCAATTGCAAGCAGGGGGTTTTCACTAGGTTTCCCACAGTATTTAAATTGTCTTCACAAAGGTGAAATAGTTGAACAAACTGTCTTAACATAGGATCTAAACTCTAATTTGTGTATAATTGTGATATCACTGATATGTTACCACATCATTATAGTGCACAAATTTGACATTGCAATAATTACAGCTTAGGTGAGCACATGCTAATAAGTACTAGACAGAATATATAAAATTCTTTATCTTCAAGTTAAAAGATAAGACCTGCGATTTTTTAACTAGATTTCAGTATTTTCCACATGACATTTTTAAGGTACAATATACTCTTTTGTATGTATAACATTTAACACAAATATAACAAATTAAAAGTTACAAAGTCATCGGCCCCGTGAGGGAGCGGGTGGGCCATGGCCCTGTAGAATACTCCCTTGGCTTCCTTGGCCGATCGTAAGAGGCAAGAAAAGAGGTTGCTTTCTGTTGCTCTGGTGTTCGCAGAGCTAAAGGGTAACAGAAACAGATTTGTTTCTGATGTTCTGTATTTGTGTCCGTCGTCATATAAGTGAAATACCCTTGAGTACGACGTTAAACACCAATCAAACAAACAAACAAACAAGGTCATCGTATTGGAGACCAACTTATATTGGTACTGTGAGAGGCTCAAAAACACAGCAACCGTAACATGGCCATGATTTCTCTATTGTTATTTTTTCATGTAAATCATGGAGAGCGCCACCATTAAGGGACACAAGCATTCCCATGTATATATTATTGTATTGTATCAGTGACCTGCACCAAATTTTCTATTTGTTATTTTCTTGAGCTCAATATACAAAATATAGTGCAAAGTTTAATTGATGACCAATTGTATGCAACTTGTAACACAACCACCCAGATCTGACTACCTGTTGTATTCTGGTGTATTTTGTACACATAATTTATGTTACATATACCAATAGACCATTAAAGGACACACAGCAATTTAAATTCAATCCTATGTTTTATCACCAATATACACGTAATGGAAAGAAAATACCCATAAAAAGGAATGTTTTTTCTACACACAATTGTCTTCTAGGGTAGGCAGGTCTGCACAACCCAAAATTTTAATTCTGGATTGTTTTTGTTCTCCATAGGTCAGTTATAGAGAGTGCCGAGAAAGCTATTTCCCAGAAGTCCCGGAGACCTGCATCCACTGTTAGCTCCTCGGATCATCTGAAGCCATCTGGAAAAGGCGGGAGAAAAGTTTTCCTAGATGACTCTGAACGGTCAGACTCCAGTCTCACTGAAGACGATGACAGGAAAGTCATCAAAAGACAGAGCTCTGTTCAGGTCACCATCTCCTCATCAAGGTCTGAAGAAGAGGAAGAACGCAGACAAAAAACAAAGAAGAGTGAAGAATCCAAGAAAAGAGACAGAAAAAGTAGTCACAATAAGGATGAAAGAACCGTGGAGAGAAGACCAGTCAAGAAAGAGCGCAGTGTCAAAGATTTGAAGAGTAAAGACCAATCTATATCCGAACAGAGTGTACAATCTGAAAGTAGCCTAACTGAAACTAAGAAATCCACCAAAGAAAAAGCTCATAAAGAGGTCAAGAAAGATCGCGAAAGTAAGGAACATAGTGCTAAATTTAGAAAAGACAAACATGCTGAACTATCAAAGAAAAGCTTGAAAATGGAAGTTAAGGAGAAGGATAACATTTCTACAAATCATAAAAGTGAAACATCTGGCCCCAAGACAGACCCTTCTCGAGACAAACCAGAATTAACTGAAAAACAGACCTCTTCACGATTAATTGATCGTAAAGAATCTGTGCTCGATGAATCAAAATTTGAGCCGGACTATACATATGATTCTAGTGAGGAGGAAGTGCTTGGTAAGCTGAGTGATGAAGAAGCGACTGACAGTGATCATCGTGATGAAACCATGTCTTCAGGAAGTGCTGGCTCCTCCCCTGATTCATCCAATAAAAAGGAATCCAAGACTAGTGATAAGGATAAGAAATCAAAGCATTCCAAACACAAAAAACACAAGCACAAACATAAGCATAAACACAAAAAGAAAAAGCATAAGGAGAAGAAAGATAGTAAAGAACCGAAGGAAGGGAAAGTAAAGTCCTCGGTTTCAAAACATTAAGACAGGGTTCTCGGTGCAAGTCTGCAATTATTTGGATTTATTTTTGATTATTATTTGGCTATTCATTTTCTGTAAATATGAGTACATGAGCATATTTGGTTTCTGGAAAACTTGTTGACATTTTATTTTATAGCAGGAAGTCTGGATTGGAATCCTAATAAATCATGCCGTGTCCTTTACTTTATTGCACTGTGTCCATCAAATCATGAGTATTTTGAATGACATTGGAATGACACCGTTTTGTCCTGTTATGGTATATATATATTTTTTGTATGACCCTATGGTTTGTGCTAAATGATGAAAGGATTGAAGGACATAACATTTATGTATGTTTAGGAGGTTTATTTCAGTTGGGAATAAATACTTGTTCAAGTAACTTTATTGTACTACAAAGTTTTGTCTCTCTTCTTTGGTTAGAGGCTGTTTTATTTGGAGTGTAACAAGAATGTCTTTAGCTTGCACTTGAGAGAAATTATTTTCCAAATATTGCATGTTATGGTTGTTGATGTTACTGTTGAAGTACAGTCGTCATATAAGTGAAATACCCTTGATTGCGACATATTCATCAATAAATAAAACGCTTACATGTTGAATGCACAGATGCATCACTACAAACATTGTCCATGCACCTTCAGCAGTATGCTGTAGTGATGGTGAAATGCAGAGGTAATTCATCAATTGTTTATAACTGAAAATTTGTGCTTAGTGTGGCAACAAACCAACGGTATGGGCAATATTTCAATGGTAAAGAGAAACTATTAGATACCAACTATTGGAGTTGGAAACGCAGCAACCTTTATGATACACATCTTAGGCTAATCTAAACCGGTTTTTATTATTTGAACTGCCTTCCTATCCCGTTCACGAATAACGAAACAAATAAGCACGTTTCCTTATCGATGTAAAAAGATTCAGGTTTCCTAGGCAATATGAATTCTCAACTGCAGCATCATGTTTCATTAAGAAGTTTGCATTGAGGCCCGGGTTAAGCAAACCAGCGGTCTGCCATCATTAATACACTGCCAGAAGAGAATATTGAATTTTCACACAGTTGTCATTATACCATCAGAGATTAAATTTGAACACGCCTATGCTGTGAATGAACACGATAACTTGATTCTCAAAACAAGTTCACAGATTACCTTATTTCCCTTTGGACAAGAAAGGAAACGATGTTGCCAAATTCTATGTAGAAATCGGGCGCCACCTGTATTAACGCAAATATATTTTGTGAAAAGCATTGCTTGAAAATATGCTGACATTTGTCATTACACTGGCAATTAAGCTTCATTCAACATTTAGGATTGCTTTCCAGCAAATAGCCCCCAACACTGTAATGACAAGTCATACATATAACAAAATGTCCTCAAAATTCAGAAGTAAATAGGCGATTTAATGAGAATTGTTAGCAATTTTATTTTTTCAAACTATGTCTGTAAATACTCTGCTTATCTTCTCAGGGGATATATCTTAACATGGACTAATAAACGTAAGAAAACACTACTTTGCAACACCAATGAGTTAATTGTACTAGGCCGACAGCACAAGGTGTGAAAGCAGCAATTTTGATTTTCAGTTCTTGCTGAGGCATTAGGTATATTGCACCAGACCCGCAAGCCCTGAATCTTGAGGACCATGGAGGTAAATAAGAAGGAGTTATAACTCCGCCACTTCAAAAAAAAAACTGTCAAACTTCTTTTACAAATTAAAAATTTTAAACCATAATTACAAAACTATTATTAACTTTTATGTGAGTGTGAGAGGTACAGATTACGAATTGTGTAAATGCGCATAAAACAAATCAATGCCCTTTGGTGCATTTGTTTTCTGCATATAGGGAGTTGACCTTCCGCTGGCAAAACTGAGACTATATATCTCAAGAATCTTGTCTGTCGGAACTGATCATCGAACATCAAAGGAAAAGCCAGGCGGTCAAATCTATTCAGCTTTCAATAGAACAGCGGGATAGTCTAGCGCAGCCACCAGTCCCGACCAGCGAGTTGTTACTCCTTCTAATTTACCTCCATGGTGTGACCAATGCGATTGTCTAATAGTCTGGTAACTCAAGGAGAGGGCAGATCTTCATCCCGTCGGTCCCATTCACGATAAACAATACGCCACAAATCAGATTACACCTACTAACATATAAATAACGAAGTTCAGAGCCGTTTGTCTCTGGTTGATTGACATAAATACCAAAATTTGTATGAGAAAAGCATTTTGTAACCAAGCATTTGAACAAAACATCGTCCCTTTATGCAAATAATACAATTTTTATCCTCTGTAAGCAAATCTATCAATAATGTAGAGCTACAATGATCAACAAAAATAATATAGCTACAATTATCAACACAAGAATACACTTAACATATAAACTTTATAAACACGTGGATAACTCGAGTCATAGGAAGAAGGTAAATCAATGCGGGTTACCTCCCGTGACATTCTAAAATATAATCCATTCTTCTTCCCATGTCGAGACATTGACTCTAAGATACACCCTGGCCATCTTGTTTTGCACTACTATTTCTTGGTAAGTGGCATAGGTCGCCCCAAATATTGGCGGAAATTAATGTGCGATAGCCTGGCATAGGGCACTAGAGTTGTCTAAGTCTCGTCCACTATAGAAACTCTCGTGGCATACGATTGCTCCCGTGATTTCAATTAAAAAAAAATGACCCACACATCGACCGCGATTATTTAAGGTGCGGAAATGGCCGAAGGATGTTCCGACATGACTTGTTTGCATGTCGGAACATCATTCGACACTTTTCTTACCAGTACAGTTATTTCGGAGGTGAATGGAAGCAATAATATTACAAGAAACCGCTGGATGTTTTGTGCGCATGTGTAACGATGGTTATGTATAGCGAGGGAAGGATTGAACACGGACTCGTAGATTTAAACGGCAAACCTGTAAACAACAATTTATTTCGATTAGAGATGCAGGGGACAAAGCCCAACAGACATGAAATACAACTTGACGGCGAGTGCGCAGCCGGCAACACCTAAATTGCGGAATACACATGAAACGGACTTCACGATTAAATTTTAAAGGGGGCTCTTTGAATCACGCCTTACAATGACTGGGCTTTGGTTTCGATGATCCGGCCGGGGATTGTTTATGATTTATAGTGAAGGGACCGTGTTTCGAGATTGGGGTTGGCTTAAGTAATAGCGAGAAAACTCTCCCCCTCATAGAACGACAGTTTCTATTTATTTCAGAAGCACCGAACTTAAGGAAGCCTTGAATTCCTACTTTAATTTTATGAGTTAAAATTATGATTATGACATATTTTGTTTTAAATTTATAAGCTCTGTTGTTTTTATTCAAACATCCTTACTCTCAAACTCATTTAACTCTTGGGGCGCAATCTACATCAACCTTCACTCTAGTTAATGAACAAGGCTAATTCCTCCTTAGCCCTATGTCCTGTCTAGCTCAACCCATGGTGCAGCTGCAAATTGATCCGTCGCTATCGCCGACGTTATTATTATTCACTCACTTCCTCTTTCTAACCTCATCCACGGCCCGCAGGCATTCGTAGGTGGTAAGCGTTTCGAACTACTGATTCTGTTTCGGCGTACCGTTTCCAGGTTTTAGTTTCCATTATTCGGTGTACCGTTCCAAGGTTCTAGTCTCTGTTCTTCGGTCTACCGTTCCCGGGTTCTAGTCTCTGTTCTTCGGTGTACCATTCCATGTTGTAGTCTCCGGTTCTTCGGTGAATCGTTCCCAGGTTATAGTCTCCATTCTTCGGTGTACCGTTCCAAGTTTCTAGTCTCCGTTCTTCAGTGTGCTGTTCTCAGGTTCTTTTCCCCGTTCTTCGGTGTTACGCTTCCAGGTTCCAATCTCCGTTCTTTGGTGTAACGTTCCCAGGTTCTAACTCCATTCTTCGGTGTACCGTTCCCAAGTTCTTGTCTCCGTTCTTCGGTAAACAGTTCCCAGGCTCTATCCACCGTTAGCTGTCGTACTGTTCCCAGGTTCTAGTCTCCGTTCTTCAATGTACCGTTCCCAGGTTCTAGCCTCCAATCTTCGGCGTACCGTTCCCAGGTCCTAGTCTCCGTTCTTCTGCGTACCGTTCCCAGGTTCTAGTCTCCTTTCTTTGGTGTAACGTTCCCAGGTTCTAGCCTCTGTTCTTCGGTGTACCTCCATCCGTCGTCAAATATGTCTGTTGTGAAGTACCGTAAGAATGTCGATAAACCTCAAACAAAAAGACCATATCCAGTCCCATCCACTCGTCAGCTTTTAACCTGGTCCCACAAAAACCACTGCATCCCACCTGCATGCATAATTATATGCCAAATACGTTAAGGATAACATAGGTCCAATATATAGTTAGCTGTATATTGACTTGTACTTTCAGGTTACAATACAGATGTGGAAGCAAGGCAACCCAGTTGTTAACCTGACATTCGATGCTCGCGGAAAAGGGAAACTTTATTGGTTTGGGACACACACCTTGTTGACAGATCAATGGTCGGACCTGATTCCCGGAGAGGTCAATGATTATGGAATGGATTCGTAAGTCACAATATCCTGTAGCCGCGAAATGATAGCTCACAAACAAAAGAATTGTAGATTTAACAGTCTCCATATGTATCAAACTTCAAAGTTGTATTTTCTAGGTCTGCTTTAGGCAAAACTACTGTTATCCTACAGTGGGGATTTTGCTTCCTTCCCTCGTCATCGGAAGACATGGTATCTGTCTATATAGACGCATATAGAGAGACCATGCGACATAACGCTGCTTATTCATATTCTAACATAATTTCGTTTGTTCGGTTTCAATTGGCACATTCACCTATAACTTCATACCTGCATATATACCTTTAGCTATCTTGTATCACCAGGGTAATCTAAACTTGTTTGCATGTGTCGATCTACGGCGAACCAATCGCTGTGACTGTGGCGGAACGTATTTTCGCCGGTAGAAAGTTTGGATTAAACTGTGGATAAGTGATTGGTTTTTGTATTGAACTCTAAATTACGCCTTACGGTCATATAATTAAGTTTTCAATCTCTGTTTAAGTAAACAATATGGCGAAATCATGAATTTTTACTTCGGTAAAGAAAATGTCAGACTACGACAAAGAGAACCCATCTGTATCTACAGACTGAATTTGACAGAATCCTGGAGGTCGAACCATGCAGGGGGTCACCATAATTGGCAAAACATTCCAAATAACAGCGGAAATGACGAATTGCGCTGTAATGATCATACGTAGGCTATAGGGTTCAATCGCGGTTGTTCTGTGACGACCAGTTAAATGTATTACTAGGCGATAGTTACAACCCAGTAAGGAAAAGCACCGAACGCAAGAACCGAATTGTTAACCTTATTCAAGAAATAATGCTTCCATGTCAGTCGGCGAAGGGGAGAGAGGAAGCTGTTCGATGCCATGGTGCTATTAAAGCTAAAGGAGCTGATCAGCTGATGAGGCCTTTGTATTATATCTTGTAATTGTCTTCTCTTGTCTTTGTTTGTCGTCAGTGACGTCGAGGTGGCTTTCTTGAACCCATTAAGCTGTAACGCCTTACTTTGGGTAAAACAACCTTAAATACGGCTTTAAACTCCACTCAAACACACAAAACAGACCCTAGCCGACTTCTATCGTCAATTCTATAACTCTTCAAACGACGTTACTATGAAAGACTGCACTATAATTGACAATGTAGTCGTCTCGTGTACTTTTCTAGAACGGCCGCGTTTAAGTTCAAGCCAATGGGGATGACAAAATATGTCAATATAAATTTGATACATTTCAAATAGCTTTACAGCATCAAATTTGCTGGTATTAAATAGGATTGTTAATATATTTAGACAGTTGATTTTTCAGTGACTTTTGTCAGCATAATCCGTTTAAAATATAGTCTCGCGTGAACCAGACTCTCTTCGCGTTAACTTCGGCTAAGGCTCGATAGTCTGGTAGCACTTAAGAGCACTATGGCTATGTGGCACCTTTTAACGATCCAATTTGCTCCTCAGCTCCTCGACACCGGACGCAACCTAGGGCAAACAGGCTGCCTTTTTCTCCACTCTCCTGATAAACCGAGTATTCGGCACGGCCTGTCGATGTTATATGTTATATGGCTAACCCGTTCTCCTTGAATTAATTTATACTGTCGCCGGAAGTGGAGTAAATCCCACAAAATCTCCTAGATCACATGACGTGACTGACATGCCCAGTGTGTGTTGTGTGGTCTATAGTCCTCTTGATATTACTAAATAAGATTCTGCCCCTGGGGTCACGGGTGTAGTGGATAGGAAGACGGTAATTGGTGCGTCCAATACACACAGTGAGTTGGTATTATTAATAACAGTAACACCCATGTCAAACAAGATGTTATTGCATTTTTGATTTCCAGAAATGTACAAAGGGCATTTAAGATACAGCAAAGTGGGGGTAACTGTGTGGATGTTGGGTGGATAGTAATTGTGGAAGGTGTTGATGCCTGTACCTGGGGACAATTCTCAACATACCCCAAATTTATATACAGCACGAATTCGATGTCCATGTACTACGGAAACGGTAAGATATATTGCATGATGGCCAATTAAATGTGGATTTTATTCGCTTGTTTTGGGTAAGGCCCAATACTCACTTTATTTCGCTTTATTTCACCGGCCCAAACAGTGAAGGAAAATACCGACAGTAAACAACACACAAAGCAAGTAGAGACATACACACGTGGTGCCTCTCACTATGTTAAAGTCAAGTAAAAATGAAAAAAACACTTTCCTTGAATTTCTGACATTTTTATGTAAACAATAGAGTTGCCCAATCTTTCAGAAAAATATATACAAGTGCTATTTATTTTGTAACAATAAAAGGACAAATTTTGAAGAATTCCGAACCATTATAATCATTTTGGGGCTGAAATAACCCCTATATCCCTTGAAAGTTGAACTTTATAAAATAACCTGAGGGCTACAGATACCAACCTACGACCACTGGTAGCGGCCATTTTGGTCCTTGCCACTCTTGTCCATGACGTCACGCGACTTACACGCTTGTGTGTTACGGGTTAATAACGTGTGTAAAATGTCAAAGGTAAACCCTACTATAAACAGTCAACTATATAGGTCTCGTGACGAAAGCACCTATTTTTAAAAAAAAGATATTTGATTGGTCAATATTTTTGGAGCTTTTCTGTTTAGAGATGAATTTGACTGTAGTTCAAGCATAACCCAATGTTTAAGATCTAATTATAAAACGGATATAGCGCGATTAGAAAATAAGATAACATAATTCAACACAATAAATGATCTCCGTTTTACCGATATGTATTTTATTGCATACATGACTATCGATTAAAAACTTAGCGTCTAATTCTCTATCCCCAGTAGCTGCATAGCTATTGACGCTTCCAGCTATCAGTTTAAATCATTTTTCCTTTTACACCTTGCAATCATATTAAAGTTACGGCATCATGTGCCAACTGCAAATGAAGGCTCAAAAAGTGGCTATTTCCTAATCGCTTTCGGTTTTAGGTTTAGCGACACTCGTGTTCTTCAGTGGTCATTGCGAGATCAAAATTCAAAACGAGAAAAGGACTTCGCACGTTAGTACGTTGAAAAACCAGGGAGAAACCGCGTATAACCATATACTTCGTTCATAAAATCGAAAGGATAAAAAAAAAAACGCTGAGGCAATATGAGGTATATATATCGAAAAAGGACCAGTTCGTAAGTCGACACGATCACTTTGGTCGTGATACAAATGAGAAAGGATACAGCTATATGCCTTAATCGCCATTAAACAAAAACGTTTTCTTGTCCTAAAATGTGATTTCTGGACACGCTGATAAGTAGTTAGGCCTGTGATACCAGCTGAAAAGCTCGACCGGCGGGAAAAATTGTAGATTTGTTTTCTTTTTTCAAAATTTCAAAAGTTAGAAGTAATAAGGTTGAATTTTTCATCTGTTCAGATGAATTGTCAAGATGGACACCGACTATGCCGAGTGCATCGGTTGTATAACTCCGAAGAAAAAACGGCTCATTTTGGTGTTAAAGTTCCACAAAAAGGCTCATAATCTGGTCTTGGAATTTTTCTGATGTCGTCAAAAGCTCGAAAAACCGACGATACTATAACGAAGGGATCAGATGCATGGTTCGATCGATGCCGCTGCCACATTTGTTAACTATAGGTTTCTTTACATAAAAAATATAACTGGACTGCACAATGTTGTGTGCTTAATTATATTTGTTACTCCAAGTGGTATTGTATTAGTCGAAAGACTCATTTTGACTTCGATATTTCGGCGGTTTATTTTGCCATCTTTCTGATGGCAAAATAAACCGCCGAAATATTGAAGTCAAAATGAGTCTTTTGTTCTGCTACTCTTGTAACACTACTCTTGTACTATGCTAAACTTATCAGTGGGAATCATGGATTTTAGTCCCGTATTCATATAAAGCTACTTAAGAACTGCTTAAAGTTAAGAAATATTTATAAAAATTTCAGCCTTTTATTTTCTATTGAAAGAAGTTAAATACGAAGTACTTACGTTTACATGTCACTATTATCTTTTATTTTGGGTCATAAAATGTAACGAAAATTGTTCACATGTTTTTAAAATGATGTTTGACAATTCGCTGAGTTTTTCTTAACTTTGACAAATATAGTAACTTTATGAATACGGGCCCTGGTTAATATTTATTTCCAAAATGTAAATGTATACCAATAATTTGTTTTAACCTCGAATGGTTCCCTCCGCTTTATCTATTAATTATAGATGATGTTGAATTAATCATAATAAATAGCTGCCGATACTTGGTCTCTTTCGGGAATTATATATCTAATTCCGTACCTTTCTTCTTTCTTTCAGAAACTATAGGCTTCGCTGATGATTTTGTCTTGCTTGTGGACATCGAAGTGTAGCAGGTGTCTGGCTCTGTTCTGAAAGCCACCAAACGATACACTTGAATGGGAACTGGGAAAACATACTGATATTGATAGGACGAATGAGTGGAACATAGTATCAATAGTTTGCTATGTTATGCATGTTCTTGGAGGACCATACATAAGCTAATGTCGGTTGAGTCCAAACCGGTTAAAACCGGTCCAATCCTGTACTTATTTTTAGTCGAGCGAACATGACACATTAGAGGCATTCGAATTGACGTTTTCGTTAAGTACGATGAATCCGTTGTCTACGAATTTAGTTGCGTTTATTTGTTTACTGAACACGTGACTGATTAACGCAGGCAAAAAAATTCGTATTTAACGTATTTAACGAAACTTCACGAATGTATTATTCGAAAACAAATTCTAGACAATGGCTCCAATGGCCCATACGAAAAGGTCCGGTCGAATGAGATTATTTCTTCAAATTAACCTTTATTTATCTGTAAATCCTCATAGGTATAACGGAGAAACACACATTTGCATAAAAGTACTAATGCATAAATATAAATGCCCGTGAGACTATCACGGTTATGTGAACCATGCTGCTTTATCCAGCTGTTAATAATAGTATACCACTTTGGTAATGATGTAGAGGCAAAAAAAGGGTTATATTGATTTCCGGTTGTAAAATGTGTTCAGATTTTTCTAACAGAATATAGTTTTATGCTTTGTTTTCTCTACTTAATCGTTACAATATTTGTCTAATGTTTGGACTGGTTCACAACCTCGGTGTATACACTTCATGCATATTAGTGAAATGCGGGGATACAACTATTCATCTTCGTCGCTAGCACAGTGTTTTGTACGCTCGTATAACCAGCGATCGGCTTACAGCAGCCCATACACACTGTACCCTATACGCCGGTTCATATGGCAAAGCTTTTCAGGTAAAGGACCGCGGAGTTGGGCTCTAGACTCACACAAAATTCTATTGGTTGATCTGGTCACATGAAGGTCGTGCTCATGTTTTTTTGTCTCTCTCTCTTTTTTTGTCAACTTTGTAAACAGTATTGGCTTATACACATTGATTTGGTGTGGTTGCATATCCAATAATTTCATCGCGTTGTTTAAATACCCCCGAAAAAGTTCGCAAAAGTAGACCGTCGTCCTTTCTTCGATAAAATATCACCACACGCCATAAACTCTTCGTTATTTACAGTTGCACTAAAACGATTTTTTTAGTAACACAACATCTGGTTGGTTGCATAGAAGTTCCCGCGTTACCAACCAATAGCTTGACCGCCAGACTGGTCACATGCCCTAGATCCGCCAAGGGTTGTAATGTAGAGTAGCTCGGAATAAAACTACCGAAGATGACACATATCGTAATATCGTAATATTCAATTCCAGGGACATTTTTGTATTGTTCGGATCTTGACGATCCCATTGGTCGATTTTCACCAAAAAAAAATTCTAAAAGAATTTTGGAAAGACTGAAGCTCACAATTACGAATAATTAAAGTTAAAGAGGATCCAATGAAAACTAAATTGAACCAAATATCTTTAGGAAAAGAAAAGTGCCTTTTCACAAATTTGAGTAAATTCCAGTGTAATAAGCCATGGGATATTTGTTTCATATCTCCACGTCTGGGATACAGCTTTCCTACGCTCGGATCGATCGCTTTCTGTTTATTCGTGTTATTCATCCAATGAAATGCTAAAACCTGCCACGGACTATTCACATCAGTTACAAAAGTCACCTTACTCTGTTCGTTTTTAAAACTAAATTTAATTATTTAACGGTTAAATGACTTGGTCAGCTGCTTTTATTTTCTTGATTTGCTTTATCAACATTAGTTAACTTAGGGAAAGGCGGTGTGGATATACTTCTGTTAGATGTCCCTTTAAAAAGCCTCCGTTAAACAGTCAGTTTTCTTCATTTTATCACCAAAGGAGCGTTGTGTTAATAAACATAGCAAAATGGTGTGCTTAATCCTTTGTTGGGAATCTCGAATTGGTTAGTGACATTTAGCTCTGCAAAAACATACTAAATTATGTGCCCTTAACATCCAAACCATTCTGAACTACCAGTTAAGTTTATCAGTGAACCAATAAATTCGTCTGTTTTACCAGAAACATTAACGAATACGTAAAATAATGCGGAAACTGATCTCAAATTTAATAACGGCTTTCTTAAAACGAATATCCAGGCATCTCTCGAAAGAATTTAGAACTCCTGTACACATGTGTTTTTCTCCCTTGTATGGAATACGCACATGTAGTCTGGCATAATATATCACAGACGAAGATAGAAGCATTCACAAAGATTTTCTTCCGACTATAATTGGATTGACTCAAAGACTGTACAGCTTTATGGAAAATCCGGCTTTATTTGATCATGGCCAATATCGACTGAGCAACGTCAGTTTCCTCCAACAAATCTCAAAAAGCCTCAAATAACGCTTGGTAAGCTAAGTAAGACTTATAACCCACCCTTATATAGTGATTTACGAGATACTGTTGTAACTGTAAGATTGCTTATTGGTTTGAGCTGCAATTCAACCGACTTGAACGGAGCCCTCGCAGCTAGGAGATAGGTACCGTTTGAAGACCACAGAGGAAAATAGACAGAAGTCACAAAATGTGAATTTCGCGATTACTCCCTTAGCTATGAGCTCAGAGAATTAACCTTCCCTCACGCATATTGTCGTGTCCGAAAAGGACCGAATTTCATAAATAGCAATGTCTGAAAATAATATAAAAATTACAGATTTTTAAAGTAGTAATTTTGATTTTCTGTAAATCGCTTTTGTGTGACTACGGTCTTTTCCCCTCTGTGGTCTTCGTTTCTAAACCATGTCCCAAAGCCATTCAAGAGCTTGTTTCGTTTAGCGATTACCTATAACGGCCTTATCGGCTTCCAATACCATCATGATCAACTATATGTTGTTTGTATTGTTGTTTTACTTATTCTCTTATAGACTGCATATGATGACAATATAAAGGACATGTCGAAACGTCAAAACTCTCGTTTTTCGGAATTAAACGAGGGCAAATTAATGGGTCCTTTTTATATCATAAATCATCATTCTTTCTATATTCAATTTGTTCATCGACAACCTATCGCCTATGCAAGTCGACCTCGGCAACCGTATGTATTCCTACTTTTGATATATATTGTCTTATTAAGAAATTGGGTCACATTGACCCTATTTCTGACGAATTGAAAATCCGCGGGGTCATTGGAGCTGGCTAACATGCTCCGATTCGTTGATACTTAAGAGAGGACAACATGACATGCGATATGTTTTTCTTCGGACTAGACTATATCCGTGCTGTAGCTGGTAGGTCTACAGTTCACGGCCCAGGAGAGGTCACTTATCAGTATAAGCATCACTCATCGTATATGACATGAACAATGACGTCTTCATAAACGGATCTGGAGGACTATAAAATGGTACAAATCTTGTGGCAAAACACCAATCTTCAGCCAGTCCAAGAATCAACATTTAAGGAACGCTGGTAAGTAAACCGTTACATTTATCTAGGTTAAAAAATGTGGATTTTTGAACTTTTAGAGGAAACAGAAATACACGATTCACTATCAGAGCTAACACATAATGAACAAGTATGAGTGCACAGGACTTATTTTACTGCATGTGTACAAAGTACATTTGCGCTCATGTCTGTGTTTATGTGTGAAAATCTGATGTCAAGTGATAAATCAAATTTGAATTAACTTTAACCTTGTATCCCATTATAAACATTCTTATCGGTTTTGAAATGAGAAACAATTTTTTTTAACAGATACTAGTATCACGAAAGTATATCCGAGAACATTGAGTTATCACTTATTTAAATTGTTTTCCCAAACGATCGACAAATGATCGAAAAAAAGTACAGGAATAATATTGCCGAATCATTTGGGATTCAACAACAACAAAAATTCTCGTGATTACGTAAGAAAGAATTTTCTCGTGATTCAGTAACAAAGATTAGGTTCCCTTGTTTGAGTAACAAAGAACAGCGTTTATCTTGGTTCACTATATCAAAGACGTCTCTCGTGATTCGGTAAGAAAGAACTTTCTTCTGATTCGGTATAACAAAGAACTTTCTTGTGATTAGGTTAGAAAGAACTTTCCTGTGATTCGGAAAGAAAGAATTTTCTTGTGATTCGGTAAAAAAAGAACTTTCTTGCGATTCAGTAACAAAGAATTTCTTGTGATTCAGTAACAAAGAACTTTCTTGTCATTCGGTAACAAAGAACTTTCTTGTGATTCGGTTAGAAAGAACTTTCTTGTGATTCGGAAAGAAAGAACTTTCTTGTGATTCGGTAAAAAAAGAACTTTCTTGTGATTCGGTAAAAAAAGAACTTTCTTGTGATTCGGTAAGAAATAACTTACTTGTGATTCGGTAAGAAATAATAGAGTTTATCTTGGCTCACTGGCAAAGACGTTTGTCGTGATTCGGTAAGGAACCATCAAGGCTATCATGATCCGGCTACATAGCAGTAAAACCATGATGTGAAAAGAATTCTATCATTGGCATTATCGAAGAGTTTCTCATCCGTCAATGATAAATTTTGTATTCATTATTCTATTCCGGTAATTTGATCATTTTCAGCGAAGAAGCTTATTCCACACCACCATGAAGTCTGTCGCAGCTCTCTGTGTCCTTGTTATTTGTGTATCATTTATCGTTGATGGTGAGTTACAATGAATGTATACTATAAAACCCTTTTTACTGTGGTTATCCTTTGATCATGATATTTAGACCTTAAGTCTGACAATCTCGATTTCGTGTTATAAGTGTAATAGTATATAAATGAGCAACTAGTGCTCTGAAAATTCCTTTGCCTCATAAATCTTAACATGATGACTGTCATTATTATTATCTCATTAAGGTCCCAATAAATTACATAAAAAAAATAAGAATTTCCTGTTTTTATTTTATAAGAAACGTCGCTAAATACCATCAGTTTACATGTAGCAGTTGTAGTTACTGTCCCACAACGCAAGCGTTTAATGCTCTTTTAATGGGCTGTGAAAACGACAATTCGTCATGTAAGTGTAACACCCTTGAGTATGATGATAAACCCCAATAAAAAAAACAAGCAAACAATATTTTCTTTTATTCTTCAGATGCAACAGCGTCTTGCAGATTTGGCTACTACACCTGTAGTAGTAATAACTTCCAAGACGCAAGCTGTCCGATCGGGAACATCGTGAGCTCTGCAGCAGTGTCCCAGAAATTCTCCAATTCGGCCTGTGTTCCAGGCAACAGTTACGGCTGGGAAGGCACCAATATCTGGGTTAAGAAGGGATGTCGGGCGAATTTCTTAGTTATTTTCTGCTGACCTACTTGAGGATACATGGCATCGGATCTGTTACCGATCAATATTGACAAAATGAGATATCATTTTATGAGTTTGAATTTATGCTGATTGACTCTTTGACCATACTTTTGGTATCACCACCAACTATTTACTGCTTGTATCATTCAGATTTGTATGTCAAATCTTACTACAGAATTATTTTTTTATATTTGTATATTTGTAACATAAATCCCCTAGCTACAGTTGATAACTCATGGCGAGGAAAAGATTCATTTGAATCAGGGCCGAAATGAAAAAAAAAAAAATTGTTCAATAAAACATTCAAAGATGCAAACATGTAAACATTCCTCTTTGGTATTACTCTATTCACCAATACTATAGAAAAATTCAGCCAGGATCTGAACAATGGAAGTACAGGCATCAAAGGCTACCGAAAAGGCTGCAATTTGCTGAAGACACATATATATCTATGTGAATACAATAATAGACAATGATGTTGTCTGGGGTGGCACAACATTGGTTATTTGTTCATTTCTACCTCGTCAGACGTCTAGGTCACAATCCGAAATCTTGTGAAACTTAAACAGCTGTGCTTACTAGAGAAATAAACTAACAAAGTTTTATAAGTTTTGAACGACATTTAGAAGTGGGGTAACATTATACAATTCGCCTGTATCGGCATCAAATGTATATTGACTAAAATGAGGAGAGTTGGAAGCTATATACAAGTATAGTTTTTCTTCACCTCGTCTCCTTATCGACGCTTGATATAAGGTTTGAACGGCGTTTAGACACAATTATGCATTTTCTCTATAACCGCGTGATGACGATGCAGGCATATATATCGAAACGTTGTGTTCTATCACAAAACAAGAAGCGGTTATTCAGAAATTGTATAATTATGACAAAGTTGTACCAAAATACAGAAGGGAACCACGTTAACATTTAGAAGTTAGGCTTAGGGGATTTGCCACTAGATCGCCCTATAGCCATTGGCATCAGTTTTGTAACCTACACAGATATATACTTTCTTGTCTTATTCCAGCATCAAACCATGTTAATGATGTTGATATATTATAATACTTAACCAGCTCTTTTGAAATGGAGTTCAGAATAGTGTATGGATTTTTCGTCTCACTCGGAAGGTTAGAAGAAACACTTCTTGTTAAACCGGTAATGTCACTTAGGCAGCCTTTTTGAATACGTTCTTTTCTTTGTATTTGTGCTTCAGTAAGATTATCTCATACCACATCGGGATATTTTTAACTTTGTCTCACAAAAGATTTATATATATTTTCCAAGCTCTTCCGGCAAGTCGATATTCAGACAAGAAAACAGACCGGATTTTTCCGTGGCTTTCCAGATTAACTTTTCCTCGTGGCCATTCAAGAGTTTAGCCAAGATTTCAATGAGAAATAGCAGCAGGAACAGTTGGCACTAGATACTTGGTTTATGAAGCATTACAATACCGAGTTACCTCCCTTTGCTAAATAACGTTATCGTTTTAGGGCAAGGGAGGGCTAATCCACGATTTTTAAAATGGGCGGTATAGGGAATATTGCAAATTAACACGTAAACGCTCATAAAACTATATGCAATAACTTTTCCCATAGCCTAAAGAATATTTGTTTGCAAAAGTTACAATTTTAAAGCTATATTTTTCAGAAAATAAACGACCCGCAATGGTAAAGTACAGGCATCCTGCCTTCCCGTGCCATAAAGTGTCAACGCCATTTCGCAAAGAGACGTCATTCTGCTGTCGTAACGTCATAACCCAAAACCTCCGGATTAACACGCCATCTATTTGACCTTGCTTTGATGATATCGATATCGTGTAACATTGTGATACATCTATAGAGTAAGATTCTGTAAACCAGATAGACAGGCCTTTATGTTTACCCTCTGTTGTCTTCCAGACATATACTCTGAACCAATACAGAGGTTTTGAGAAGACGCAACGATAACAGAGTGACGTCCCTTTGCGAAATGACGTTGCCACGTTATGGCACATTAGGACAGTGTGTATATAATTGGCCGTCACGGGGTGTTGGTTTTCAGGAAAATATAGCTTTAAGATCGACACTTTTGCAAAAAATAATATTTTGGGCTTTTGTAGTTGTGAACTTCGTTTGGAAAATCCTATTTGTGGATCTGAATGACATTTGCTTCTTTCCAAACGTGTTTAAAGAACTTTGTCAATATAGGAGTAATCCTATACTTGTGATCGTTTTAAATGGATGATAACCAGAGTTACGATAAGATTATGAAATTGTTTTACACACAAAAAGTTTTACTTATATATAGAATATGGTTTTTGGGTGGTCTTCTCCTTTAATATGTCCATATACGCATGATGAGATCGCTACATAAGTAGCATGGTCAGAACAATAGCTCAACAAGGTACCAGAATGTATGATGGGAATACCACCGAAACACAGAAATGGGATCTAATAATGTCCCGGACATGGAGGGGTTGTTTCTGTTCTGAATTAATCAAAACCCAATCCGTCAACCATGTCACGGAGATGGAATTTTGACTTGTCGAGTAAAATCTCATTTAAATAGCCCATAAGAAGGATTCTACTGTTTTATTTTCATCCATAATAGCTTCAATGTTTCCCGCGTTATCACTTCAGCAAGTGTCCGGTAAATTTGGTCGTCGATGAAAACACCAAAAATTTTATTTTGTTCTAGATTTCTAGCCACAAACTTTCAAGATTTTGAGATTCAAATTGTACTAACCGGCACATAACAATATGTTTTATTGCTTATATTTTATTGGTTTGTTGGTAGCATGTACTGAAAATATATGCCTTGGTTGTAATAAAGCATGTTACAAGTAAGAGTAATACAGGGAAAATAAAATTTGATTTGATAGTTTTCAATGTTTATATTTTGAATCCTACATATAAATGGCATGCACGTTGTTAGGATATACTAAACTATTACTATGATAAACTATTTTAAAAATACCATAAAAATGATCAAATAAATGATGTGATTAGCGAGCAGCGAAATCCAGGTCAGTTCGTCATGTAAGATGCGACGCAAATGTTAATCTCTAGGTTTAGGACTAGGTAACATATGGTTAGTTTAGGGTTATGTCTAGGTTTGAGTTTAGGATAAGGTTTTATTTGACATAGAACGTTCCGATCGCAAATTTTCGTGTGTTTTATTTCTGAAACAGTCATCCGAGCGCTAACAAATATGTACATGTATTTAAAAACCGTCTTTCGATAAAAGTAAGTTTACCTACATGTATTATGTTGAAATAAACAGTTGTTTAGTAACTCGTAGGCTTGAGTCGTTACATCGTAAAGCGGAATGCTAACTATCACGACATCTGATGTGCATTCTCCGTGTTTCGTGAGCTTGAAGAATTGTCCTCCGTTATACGCATTAAGTATTACATCGGCAGAAAATACCTAAAGCGTGGAGATTATCGCACATGTCATATGAATTTGTGGATGTTTCACATTATATTGTAAATAATATTTACTGCTTTCAAAATAATATTTATGCTGTGTTTTCCGGCATTATAGAATAATAGAAAGGACAAACAACGCAATAGCCCGCATATACTACTGGCTGCGTGCTATTGCAAGGGACAGTTTATTTCGGCATGCGAGGCTTTCAGTCTTATTTGCTATGGACCGCTGTAGTGGCCGAGGAGAAACAAACAAAATAAATTTAACTGTTTTTTACACAAATTTGAGTGAGTTTATAGAAAGCTTAACTATTTTGAAGCAAGAGTACACTTGTATATTTTCAATTTAATACCGCTGAATTGCGGGCCCCACAAGCTGTATTTTCCTACTAAACTCTACTGGCCCTACATTATTTCATTTTTTAAAGAAGGTACATACACAACCTCTTTAAAGGTCTAATGAAATGTTGCAAAACTGCATTCTGAAAATTAGCTTTTTAATAAAAATATTTGACAGATTATCACTTTTATTTTAATTTCCTCCTCCGACTTTGGGGAAAAAAAAAAGATTCTGCCCGTGAACCACAAACTAAAATTGGTGTGGCCTAAGATAGACCTTCATGATAATTGTGGTGGGCGTATACTCTCCAGTGAGGTTGAACCTGATATAACCGTTGCTTCGTGTCGGCGGACTGTCTGGCACTCTCCTTTAGTTAATAGAATATAGGTCACAACGTATCCGTACACTCGGGAATCAACACCAAACGACACAATGTCATTGGTTTTCAAAGTAAACGTCATTTCTATCGAAAGAAGGGATGGCTACGTAAACTGCTTCTTTACATACTGCATAGAATACGCAAAGAGGTGATTGTATTTTCTGGAGGGGGATGGGAAAGTTTGTGTGTGTAGGAGGAAGGGGGAGGGATGGCAAGCTAGCACTTTCAGAAAAATCTCCTGAACTGGTACCCGTCAAAAGTGGAGCTTGATTCTGCAGAAAGCGTCTTTAAAGGGAGAGACCAACGATTTTAGACCAAAACTTATTACTTTTAATAAATATTTTCAAAGACAAACAACTGTAACTCACTTGCAATTGATAAAGCATAACCGTTAATTATTTAATTTAAAATACGGAAGTGACGTCAGCGTTCGCAAAACCAAATGGTCACTTCTGTGGCTGTTTGCTTATGGCTGACACCGTTCTGTCACAACACCACGTACGTCAAGCTTGGACACCCAAGCGCAATATGTTAATCTGCTATATATACATAAATATGAAAATAGCTCTTTGAAAAACACATGAGTTTGGATGTGTTCAACTGACATGTGGTTTAAAAAATCCGATTTAAGTATACCAGATAGAGTATATATATGTAAGCCTACCAGCGGCTGGTTGTTGTTGTTGTTTCGCTGAGCAGTTGCTTTCGGTTTTTGTGTGAGAGGGCCATCAGATGCAGGCACTAGGGAGAAGACCAGGAATAGACGATATAACTACTATCTCCGCGAACGCCGACGTCACTTCCGTATTTCAAATTAAATAATTAACGATTATGCTTAATCAATTGCAAGTGAGTTACAGTTTTTTGTCTTTGAAAATATTCATTAAAAATAATAAGTTTAGGTCTAAAATCGTTGGTCTTTCCCTTTAATAACGTAATATATAACGTTGCAAGGTAGCATTTCGATGTGCTGTGGGGGTAGTAGACTAGCGAGGGAAACATGTGGTGTAAATCGAACTCATCCAATCTATTTATTTGCCACAACTTTAGAATACAGCCACACGACAACGAATCAGAAACGTAGTAGCTACGTTGTAATATTGTTGTTGCATCATTTAACGTCTTGGTAACATTGTTGTTGTGTTGTACAACAACTCTACCACCTCACAACTAAAGCCCGAGGAAGGTCGAATGCGATCCAAAGAAACTGGACACAACTGGTCGCAGCCGACCTGCGTGTAACGCTCATGTCCAATTTTTGTTTGAATCCTGCGATTGTCAGCAACTGGAAGCATCTGAATGATCACCGATTCAGTACACTCAGGTCGACGGCGACTGGGTACAACTGGAAATATCCACTCATTCTCAAAAGGCGTCCACGTGACTTAGACAAAATAGCTGCGCCCATTTAAGGTGTGTAAACATATGATCGCGGGAGATTTAATTCTAAAATAGTTTGTGTAATGATGCCACGAAGTATAACTATTCACATCACTGTCCTAAAATGTAAATAAGAACAAGAATGGCTACACTAATATAAATACTTCCTATCCTGTGCAAATGATGGCTGGCAGTTTGATATATTTTCAAAATCCTAGCTGTTAAATAGAAGACAAAAATTGATTCATAAAAAAAGTTTTTTAATTGATACAAATTTCCGCATCTCTACTCCAATATGTCACTATTTTTGTTCGTCATGTGAACGTATTTGTGTCAACTCGATGTTGGTAAGGTACGCTTAGGTCGGTAGAACTGTGTACAACTGGATGCTTCCAGTCGCAGGAAAGTAGAACATGCTCAACTCGCTTGCGACTGATGGCAACTGGGCGCAAGCCAGTTGCAGTCAGTCATAAGTGCGCCCAGGTCGGTCAAAATCCGTGTCCGATTACATACTCTCGGATGCTGCCAGATGCTCCCAGTCGCCAACCTCCCAGATGCTCTCAGTCGCAAGTCGACCTGCGCCGGGCTTAAATCACAACGTAGTAGATTTGTGTTAAAACAACGTTAAACTTCAACGTGTCCCTGTCACGTTTTGACACACTATAACACCGTTGTATTAACTGGTAGAAACTAACCAACCAAATTTCATGATAGATTAAAGTTGCAGTAGCGTTGTTATTTAGTTATTCTGCAACTCTCCCAGGGTGAACCAGACTCCTAGAACTGTAGTACAAAAGAGTTTTATAACTTTATCTGGATTATATATATAACTGAACACAAACTCATCGTATTACATACCTAGATTTAAGCATATTTTTAAGTATAAATGCCTCATTGCACAACACGTTGTATATATTATAATTGGAAGGATGCTTATAAAGGTAAAGTGCAAAGTTTCAATATTTTTGTGGCTGTATCTACATTGTAACACAGGGCAAATTACACCTAGTAATGCTTCTAATTTACACGCAATATTTGTTTTATGAAAGGAAAAATGTGACAGTACTGTATAGTTCCTATTACATATTATTATCATCTTATAGTTTGGATTACCTCCCTTGCATTGTGTCATTCTTCTGTAATGAGAGGAGTCCCACTGTTTGCGGTTCCTCAATCCATGACGAAGGATGTGTTTTAGTGCACAGTTTGTTTTAACAAACTGAGTTATCAAATATATAAAATGGGGATAATGTATTACTAGTATCGTTAATCTTTAGCTGTGTAATCGTTTGTTTAAACTTTAATTTTGCCAAAGTTTTGTCCAGTTGCATTTAGTCAATCTACTTTAATTGTTGTCGATATCTTACTTTACCCTAGGCGTACTCGAGGTCTAAATAACCGAAAACGTCCAGCCTTGACCACTGAGAGAAATGAAAAGTCCCCGACACTTAAAACTTCTACAGAATTGGCTGTGAAACATCTACCTTTAAAAACTTCAACAGCTTTGAGTGAATGGTCTGCAATAGGTTTCATGAGACCAAAGTTTTTAATATGCGGAAAGCAAATGGCAAAGAAGAGCTGTCCATACAAACAAGTCCTAACCCCTGCACCGCACCTAATACAGCCACTGCACTCCACTGAACATGATGACTTCACATCACTCAGGCCTACATTGATTTCATTTTGCCAAACCATGCCATTTGAAATTGAGTTAGGGTCTGTGTAGCTTTCGAAATTTTATATTCTAGATTTTTGGTCCTGAAAACTAAACAGATAAAAGGTTCGACCTGGTTTCTTAAATTTAACTTTCGAATTCTAGCAAACGAGATGTACATCTTATTCAGCTATAAAACTTTTCATCTCATGTGTTAAGCTAATTTTATCAAGCCCATCCTTTATCTACATTATGTGGAAGAATAATTACCGTGAGATCGCTTCCCGATTTTTCCCGACGTTTAATGGAATGCTAGGGAAGTTCGGAAAGAACTTCCTCGCCGTGTTGCTTCTTTCCCTCGTCCGCTATTAAAAATGATTATTGGGTTCCATAGAAAGTATTTCTCATTTTTTTAACATTCTGGGCCAAATGACAATCATCCAAATTTCGCAAAAGAAAAGAGGCAGTATCTAGAATCAGGTAGTGGCAACGTGATATAAGAAATTCCAAATATTATACGTAAAATATGGAATTATGGACACAACGATTTTTAGCTCAAAATATTAAGGGGGGGAAAGCATCCTTGGTAAAATGCTTTTAGTATATGTAAAATATAATGAAGAGAACTACCCTTAAATTAAAACATTGTTATAAATAGATAAAATATTAGAAAATGGAAGGGAAAGCTGAAGTTGTCCCTCCTGAACATTAGCAAAGTTATAAAGCCATGCTTTACCAATCCACCGAAGAAAAAGGTCAAAGGCGCGACCCTGTAAAAAAAAAATGTATATACTGCATGTTTTAGAATGGTACATAAAAAACATGAAGTATTTGTTTTGTTATATCGAATGTATTTCTTACCATGTTTGGGGCAAGTGGTCTTATTCGTAAATATTAGGCAAATAAACTCGCAATTAGGCCATTTAGGAAACGAGAAAACTTTCCCAAGAGAACACTTTCCCGCGACAAGATAGAACGAGTTCACGTGACTTACCATTAATGTCTTACCAGGACGAAGGGGCTCCACTTTTACAAAGAGACACAGGTACACACAAATTTGAAAATGTGTTATGTAGGTCAACATAAAATTAAATAATTGTATTCATTTAAAAATGATTAAACTTGTTAGTATCTTTATAATTTTTGTTTCCTTGATTTAGGTGACTGGTATCTTTGAAAAGGGAATTGGATTGATCTATATGTGCAGCTGTATGACATCAAAGCATAGTCACAGTGTATTTATAAGCTGTAATTTGTCTGGCTACGACCTCATAATTTACGCTATTTTAACGAATATCACTACATTTAGACATTCAAAATGCTACTAGGTTTATGACTAAGCGGGCTGTACATAAAGCATGGAGGCTAGCTTGCTTCCGGTTGGCTTACTGGCGAACGCTTCCACAAGAAAACAAAAAAAAATTGCTGATCAAATTTAACTAGTTTGAAAGACTGGCTAACTCCTTCAAACGACTAATTAACTCTCGACCAATGAGAAACTACAAATCACTGTGTCTCTGTCTGAAACATGCCGTTATTTGTATATTCTTTACAAATATCAGTGACTTTCAAAGCATAATTTATACATATCTATAAATTGCTGAACATAATAACGTAGTAAAGATATCCCACGTTCTCTGTTTGTCACATGTGGTAAACGTGTCCTCATATCAACGAATAATATGTAAATGTTGGTTTTGATTGATTGATTGGTGATTTACGCCGTGATTAAGTGTATTCACTTATATTACGGCGGTGTATTCCAGCAATAATTGACACTAGCACAACCAAAATGTGAAGCGTATCCATAATGTTGGAAAGTGAATTTTCCTGCAGTGCTAAGTAAAGAAAGCATTGTAAGTGCCTTTAGCCAGACGGCTGCAGGTTTGGAAACAATTAATGCGAGGTCAGAAAAAATCACAAGGTTTACCGAGGATATTATGGAGACGAACTCATAAAACCAGGTAAGATTGTAGTAGATCCCGCCCCCTATAATAATGTCACATGATCAATGCTTATTATGTGACGCAGTCAGAAAAATACCGTGTTTACTCAAACTGAATGTTTTTTATTTAATAACGCCTTACAGCAAGCTTTCTTATTTGATTAATATTTGCTTGCCTTACCAAACACGCAAAAGTTCTTCATTCAAAGCTGGAATAATCGTGTCTGTGTATCTTTGCTCCTTTCTGGATGCGCCATTCTAATGGTCGCGGAGTTCCGCATGGAGATGCTGATAGTTGAGATGAGTTGAAATGGATCGCAAGGTCATGTTCTCAGCTAAACAAAACTAACACGTATTAAAAGAGAAAGTTAAGGTCTTCAGGAAGGGGTTTTCCGATTGCTTTATTCGCCAAGATGTATAATGATTTGTTTGTTTGATTACGGTCGTACTTAATGTTATTTCGCTAATATAACGTCGTGCCTGCCCCTTGGGCGAAAGAAAGCATATGCACTCGATACCACTGGCAACAAACAACGACAAAGTAGGACGCAAATCCAAAATATCACAAACAGATCTGCTTGTGATGTCCCTTAGCCCTCAGAGCACCAGCGAAATTAACAGGAGGCCTACAATGACGGTACTGGGATTTGAATTAGTTTCAACTTTCCTGAAGCAGTAGTAAATGTTAAAAGTGCAAAGTACAAACCAATATTTGGGGAAGTAAAACTATAAGTTTGCACATGCGTAATGGTACAGGTAACGATAACTGTTAAACGGAAACTAAACGGAAGTACTTTTGGGAATGCATCAAACGATTTTATCAAGGACTCTGGAAACGGAATTTGCAATTAAAATGAAAAAAAAGTGTTATGAGGTTTTTTAAATAAATATCAATGGCTTTAAATAATTTTGAAAAGAAAACTGCCATAATTGAACTTTACGTGAATTTATTTTCTGGACCCATGTATTATAATGGAGGTTATTTGTGTATTAAACCGCTCATGTCTAGCAGTCTAATGCCGTAATTAGCCTTTATAATTATGAATAGAAGTAAAACTAAATAATGACATCGAATGCACATATTCCAGTCATTGAGAAACTGAATATGGCTCTAGGAAAAAGCCGGTGTTTATACTTTGACCAGTTGTCCACAATTCTTACAAAGTAAAACACTTTTCATTACCATGCCAATTATCTGCGGCAAAGGGACCAACACAAATGTATATGCCATACACATTGACAGGAGGATCCTCATCGATCAGGATAATACAAACACGCGTAGGTTTCAGGGCTGATAAGTTACACATACACACGCTAAAATTAATTGATTGTCAGTGAAATGACTATGTAAATATGCCAATATATATATTTTGCGGGAAGTTGAAAGGACCTTCCGGACCTTAAATGAAGGGCCGGTTTCACGAAGCCTTTGCAAATGTTTGTTTGTTTGTTTGTTTGATTGGTGTTTAACGTCGTCCTTTGCAAATGAGCCTTAAGTGCAGCTTACAAGTATTCGATTACAACCTAAAGTGCAGCTTACAAGTATTCGATTACAACCATCGCTGTCGACAGCAGCCCTTTAAAATAAAGGTCCAGGCTGTCGTCTAAGAAGCAGCGAGGCGAGACAATGAGGCAACAAGGAACAATCTGAGTAGCTAACAGGTCCACCATTAAAGGCTTTAAAAATATGGCCATAACCCCCTTGGAATAACCTTTTCCTACTTTTGTTTAAGAACCATTTTTTTCTTCAGTGAGCCAAAGAGTAAAAGTTATGGTGTCTATTACCATTTTGGTGCAAAGTTGCCCTTATTATTTGTGAAAGTTAGTGAAATACTACCACATCTATGGTACATTGTATTTACAGAAAAAGCAAACAGACGTAGATATTGCAAAATTATGCAATAGTGGCCTTTTTGTGTCATTGCATGGGGTGATATTAAAGCTATTCAGTCAATTTGTTCTCCAAATTATCATGTTTACGACACATTGGCGTGAATATTGCAAATTATATACAATGGTAGCCATATTGTTTCGTGAAAGATGATGAATTACAATCCTATCCTATGTCTTAGCAGGAACAAGCTTACTTCAGGGTTTCAAATTCCTCTGTGAATTTGATCTCAAAATTATGTTCACAGCACATAGGCATGAATTTGGCAAAATTATGCAATGGCAGCCACTTTGTATTACGGAATTTGATGAAATCCATTCCCATCTATTGTCTTGATAAGAGGAGAAAAAGATTCAAGTTTCAAATTAATCCTTGAATTTGTAACAAGGCTTATCGTGTTCACAATATATGCAGACATTAATATTCTAAAATAATGCAACGGCGACCATCTTGCTTTACGGAATAATGTGACATTCAATCCCATCCAATGGCTAAAATGCAGGAAGCTACATTCACATTTATTGTCTACTTATTGTGTTCACAACACATAGGCCTACAGGCAGGACTATTTAACATTATGTTAAAATGCCCATTTAGTTTTACGGAATTTGGTGAAATGCAATCCTATCCGCGGTCTTAACTAGAAGAAGATACATATCAAGTTAATCCGTGAATGTATTCTCTACTTATCGTGTTCACAACACATGCAGTCCAAATTGTTAAAAAAAAATATGCAATAAAGGGCATTTTATTTCCCGGAATTTGGTGAAATGCAATCCCATCCGTCGTCTGAAGAGGAGAGAGCTAAATGCCAAGTTTGAAGTTAATCGGTAAATGTATTTCCAAGCTAACGTGTTCACAAATATTTGTGACGTACGGTTAACCGACGCCGAGTAGCATATGAGCTCCACTCTTCATATAGTATTGGTGGACAATACGTACCGTTAATCCTATTATACACATATTTTAAACTATCTTATTGTATTATCAGAAGTCCATTAACAAGAAGTGTGAAACGCCCATATCAGTAGCGTCTACGGCATTGTGTTCAAAACTGACCTATTCAAATACCTGCCATCCCTCATGTGCGGACAGGTGAATCATCAGGGAGGTCATTCTAGAATTGAATCTTACACTATAGCCCAGTAGATTTGACCTGGTTTTACCGTGCGAATAGACATGGTGTGCAAATCATGGAAGTTTGCTGCCAGTGGTCATAACCGTCAGAATAATTGCCATGAAAACCCACACGTATATCATAATCGGACTACTTTATTGTTTATGTTCAAAGTGTTAAAATGGATAATAATAAATAATACGTACGAATAAATCACAATAACGTTATAGATAAGATCGATTTGAGCCATGAAATTTATATTTAAAAAAATCGAAGAAGTCCCTATCCTCCTATAGTGGCATTCACGACTTGAAAACCCACACTACAATCGACGTTGTAGCCGGGGTGATTGCGTTAAATCTCAATATAGCGACAAACAAAACTCGGGGAGTATTTTTGAGATCTGATTTTAATTAGATTGTGCTGACTTCAGTACCCTCGTGCGGCGCTTTTGTGTGGCGCTTTTCTGTGACGAATATGCCTTCGTTGCCTTCGGTCCATAACGAGAACATTAGCACATACTTTTGCCACCCTCAAATATGACTGAATTATCCCGCTTTGTTGAAAGAGATAACTCTATTAATATTTTGCCTATGCCTTTTTTTTTTAACAGAGTATATTTTGCTTATTCAAGGTATTTTCTCGTATCATACATGTTTGCCCAACATGCACGACTTGTATTTAGCTTGTGTTTAGGTGTCCCTATAGCTACAAATAATGTGCAATTAAACGCTTTGTCATATGTACTGTGGTGTGCAAATGTGGCATAAAACGAATATCCTCGATTAAATTTCTAGTAAAACATTCAAACACTATGCTTGTTAAAAATGAATGTGAGGCTCTTATATATTAGGTAGAGTTAAATGTAAGGCAAGCCTATATATTGACAATATATTGGCCACTGTGTTTATTGTCATGTATTGATGTGTAGTTCCAATTATTATCGACACAAAGTAATTTACATTTTACCCGAATAGCTGCTTTCAATCAATAGCTCTATTAGAATAAGCTTATTAGCATGTCGTTCAATCAATTCTAACTCAATTGATAGCCAATCTCGACAATTCCAGGGTCTACATACTTTAATGTTATATTGATTCCCTTCGGAGCAATATGCCACAATAAGGCACTCTATCTATTCCCTATGGTATTTGTTCATTTTGCAATATGTTTTGAAAGTTTTCATTGGATCTTGATCGATTTTAAAATGTAACAACTTTTCAGTTTTTGGTCTGTTGTGGTCTTTGTAGTGGTAAATTAAGCTTATTGTGTTAAATTATAACAAACAATTATGTTTTAATTAATATATATCACGCCAATTAAGAATTTCCCGCCAAAAGTTGCGAGGTAGCCATATGGGGTTTGAACAATGATTTCTTCTCCATACGCATACGTCTTCAAGCTTCTTACTAATCAAGTACGTTAGATTTTTTAGCATTTTAAATCTATTTTTATCGCTAGACTAAACATCAGAAACAAAAACAACATTCCAATTGTTAGAAACATGTTTTTAAGGCATGTTTAGTCAGATGAAAACAAATTTTTGTTAATGCTTGTGGACATTTTAATATTCGTATTTCCGAGCATCAATTTAAAAAAAATAAATACATACAGAATGAGTTTAGATTTTTTTTCTGTTCAAAATCGCAAGACATTAGCAGTTCAGACGCGTCTCTGTGGTGAATATCACTATGATGTTTATATGCCTGCATTGGACTCAAATACATAAAGGGTAAATACCGACGTATTGAATTAATCAAAACAAACACCCAAGTACAAGAAACAAAGTGTAAAACTAGCTTTATTCTCTTAAAAAATAATGACGCATTTGTCTTAACATCATTATCAAACTGTAACGCTATCACTCAAACCTGGGTCAATCTTCATTGCTGCTCTACATCAACCTAACCATGCATGCTAGACTCATGGAAATCTATATTTATGCATTCACATTATCATTTCATGACTAAAAATTTCCCATACTTTTCTTATAGTTATATGTAAAGGTGTGTATCTCTTTTACACATTTGGGGGTTTGATGGTCAACTAAAAGTAATGTGTTGTGTTCTCTCGTAGTCCTGACAAGCACAGGGTATAGGGTTTTTAACCGACTAGGACACTCCAGATCAGATTCCCAAAGAACATATACGACAAAGCAAATTACTGATACTAAGTTCAGGTTAGGTTCCGCTCATTCGTCCTATCAACATCAGTATGTTTTCATAGCTTCCTCCCAGGTGTATCGTTTAATTGTTTTTAGAACAGAGTCCACCTTCTGCTACACTTCGATGTCCACAAGCAAAACAAATTCTTCCGCGTAGCCTATATTTGCTGAAAAGAAAAAAAAGAATGGAATGGAATTAGATATACTATTCCTGAAGGAGACCAAGCGTTGACAGCTATAACTAATTAGGATTAATTTCACATCATCTGTTATGTATTGTCAGTATTGATGAAGTGAAGGGACATTTTGTGGTTAATACAGTATTGGGTTATATAATTGTACATGAGCATATATATTAACCAGGATTCGTATTTATAGAGTTCCTTGACTTCTTAAAGTAAGTGAAAACTTAGTGAAATTTCAAATGCCATTTTCTTTACAGTTACTGATCCTGAATAAAAGGTAACACTTATTAAACTTAATTATTTCACATTTAGCATTTATCAGTGGACTGCTGTTTCATTTTTATGTAGACTTTCGTAAAATATTGTAAGATGTTGTTATTTAGGTAATTGACAGGCTTGGGCTCCTTTTTTGTCCTTTCTGATTTGTATCCTTGATGTCTGTTTTCGTTGTATTTTGCTTAGGGGTTTCAGGCTGAGCCAGAGGTCATAGGTCTTTTAAGACCTTAGATGAACAATCGCCCGTTAGGATGTAACGCGTGTTTCCCCCCATTGTGAATTGACAATATCAAAACACTATAAGTTTGTTTACGGAATAATGAATTTATTAATTTAGAGTATAGGCTGTTTTTGTCTTCGAGATAGATTTAAGCTATTGGTATGCTCATGCAGTGCGTGTCTGTGAAAGGAGAGAGTCGGAACTGCGATAAACAAAGCGATCATAATTGTCTCATTAAGGCCGCTGAGCTGGGTTCCTTGTAATGTATATTTGGGCACAGCACGTAACCCGTGGAGGGTTAGAATGTCTAATTAAGACCGCTGAGCTATGTTCCTTGTTATGTATATTTGAAGACGGCACGTAACCCGTGGAGGGTTAGAATGTCTAATTAAGACCGCTGAGCTATGTTCCTTGTTATGTATATTTGAACACGACACGTAATAATCGTAACATCCAATTATAAAACTGATATAGCTCGATTAGAAAAGTAGAGAGCATAATTGAACAGAAGAACAAATGCTCGTTTTACCTATATTCATTTTATTGCAGCCCGGAGTATCGCTTTAAGAGATGTGTGTGATTGGTGTTAGAAATATATGAGAGAAATTCAGCTTGAATTGACTGGAGTGAGTTAATGCACACATCTGGACATTTCCTCAATACTGCATTTTATTGCAACACAGTAAATATCAATTGTACACGTTTTATGAAGCATTTGGGTCATTCCTCATATTTAAATAGAAATTCAAGGTTTTTGAGCGTTTATTTTTACTCGACATTTCATAACTCCAATCAGCATGCAGCCATTTATTGTGGATATACTATAATTTTACAATCTTCGTATTGTCAGAAGAACTCACGTGTTACCGGTTTTGTTGCTAGTGTACTGTAGTCCGTGATTTTCTTCACTCTACGAGCTGGTACGCCAGCTAATGAGTGAAATAAAATAAGAATTAGGCCTTGCTCAAAACAAACGAGTAAAAGACCTTAATAAATTGGCTGTCGTGCAATATATCTTACCATTACCGTAGTACAGAGCATTCGAATTCGTGCTGTATATAAATTTTGGATAGGTTGAGAATCGTCCCCATGGGCAGAAGTCACGACCCTCCACAATTATCATCCAGCCAACATCTACACAATTTCCACCACTTTTCTGTATATTGAAAACCCTCTCTTCATTTCTGGAAAACCAAAATACAATAAAAAAAACCTTGTACTTGACACGGTCGTGCGGTCGTCATATCCAGTACATCCATGAGTCGACAGTCCTTTCTAAAATGCCCCCGAAATGAGAAATGTGAGATTATTCGCGCAGTGTAAGTCACACAAAGCGTTGAAAGTTAGTTAAACAACAAAATGTGGTGACAAAAGTGCGAAACAGTCGACCAATCAAACTGCTGTAAATAAGAGTAATTCTCTGGTATCAATTTAAATTCAAATAGATCTTGTTCGCGCGAGTCTATATAAAAGCTTCTATGGCACGCATGTATATCCTCAGTCTACATCAATTTCAGATTGTTGTGTTGACCGTGTTTGTTTGTTTGTTTGTTTGTTTGACCGACTGACTGGGGTTTAACGTCGTACTCAAGGGTATTTCACTTAAATGACGGCTGATTGTCTACTTCACACTGCGTATTGACTTGACTTATAACGGTGGATAACCGAGACGAAACCTGGTAGAAAAAAACACTCCCGAGATTGCCGGAGCCCAATGTGTGACTCGCTTATATACCTGAGGGTCGACAGGCGGAATCGATCCGTTGACCAGATTAGTAAGCTCACACGGTACCACTTAGTCACGTTCTGGACATGTCCAACGACTGAAGAACAATTTTCCCCAAATAGTAAATGACCGTGATATAGATCCAGATATATCGCGAGCATTCGATTTGGCCATTTAATATAATCAGTAACATTATCTGTACATAAACCTGCCGATGGATAATTGATACTGTATATTGTCTAATAAGCATAATACATCGCGGCTATTCACAGATATTGAAAGTTGAAGTAAACACTACAATAAACTATAGTGGTGCCACAAACGACAACACTGGAATGGGGCCTACAAGTACATCACGTTGTGTCAACAAATCGTAGATTCAATCAGAAGTAGGCTACTTCCGTTGAATGTGATCGAGTAATAACTGGCTAGTCTGAGAAACAAAGCAGAAAAGCTTTTACCAGATTTAATGGTCAAACAGAACGTGTGTTTTCTGTTCGAATCGTTGCGCATCATAGAACTTGGTCTTTCACGTCAATTTATAAATGAAAAGTGAGCAGCTTTACGTCGTTACAGTAGAAATACTAATAAAAAATCAATGTTTGTCTTTACTTAGCTGTTAAGGAGGAAACAGTTCGCGTGTTTTTGTTGGGACATTTTTCTGGCAATAGAGATGACATATTCAATATGGAGGAATATGTGCTTTACAGGTGTAAAACTATATGCCTAGCGCCACTTATACGGCGGGAGCATAATAAAAGGAAAGGGTGGCGGTGGATGTATTTGCTTTAAAAAGCCCATCAACCACAATAGCTAGCGTCCAATCGAATGCGCCTATTAACTTTTGTCCTGTGTTTCATTCGTTCTGATATATTTCCATAAGATGTTTGATTTGATTCATACAATTTCACTATATGTATCCTGTGAGCATCGCAATGTATCACATTGTAAAGCTGGGTAGATTCTTTACATATTAGGATTGCCTGATTTGCCATTTCTTTTGAAGGATGGCTCTGCAATTTCTAACACACAAAGGTATCAATAGACACCATCTTGTTTAAATGTGGGTAACAAAAAAAACCCAACAAAAAACAAAAACAAAACTTCAGATAGGTAGCAATAGCAGTAGGCAATATAGGCAATGAATTCGTAATCGAGCCTTTCTTAGGTCAACAAAGGCTTACAAGTATTATGTCTGTTCTAAACTGGTAAATAAAGTAACAGACTCGAATGGAAAACGGGATTAGATATCGCAATTGACGGATATCTGAATATACTTTACATCAGTTGAATAAATAATTTATGTGTCTTTTAGAAAATGAAGATTAGCAATATTGTCGTTATTTTGGGATACTAGTAACACTTTCTTAGTTTGAACAGATTCTATTTCAGAAACCCGCCCAGGAATTGAACCCACAACACCGTATAGCCACCTAGACCAATCAGCCACAGGCCTTCTACATAAAGGTAAATCAGCTGGAATCTAGCGGACATTAACTTCCCCTCTGGTAGGACACAGCTCCCAAAGCAATGAAAAATAATTATTAAATCTTCACTTTCTAAAAGATACAAAAGTTATTCATAGGTTTTTATATGAATGTACATATTTTTAAATTAACTATAATATATATGTCCTAAGATCCTTCATTAAATATAATATATAATATAAAAAGTGAAAATGAAGCAGTCATGAATTTACATGTAGTTTGGCGGCGCATATTAT
>JARFOD010043247.1:0-10179 GCA_031763545.1 Mopalia muscosa | reverse complement strand
GGGCCCCCGCCAGAAAAGACCCGCAAGGATCGTCGACAAATCAAGACAAGACAGTATACGCCCTCTTTTGATAAACATACGTCACTCTAAAGCAAAGCTCATATATTGCCGCTTTTTTATTATAAATCACCATTCAATAGTTGGCTTTTAGTATATTTTTATTGTAGAGAAAGATCTATAGTAAAAGTATATAGAATATGCTCGATGGAATTAAACAATTTATTCATTATCCGAACATATTTCAGAAAACAAAGTATGCCAAATGCTAGCGTTTGGGCCTTTATAGATGATGACACAACATTCAAATCAGAGAATGTTCTAAGCTGAAGAATCAAAATGTGCAAATCACCAGTAAAACTTCATTTGCTGAAAAATACCGTGACCGTAAATATATGTATAAATTCTGGCGAAAGATGGTCATCAAAACAGTAAATGCTTCGAAAACCCATACAGCTATTGATCTATATTGTTACATACATATTTGGTATGCCTTGTAGAAATGTAACTATAGTCAAAAACAGTGTAAAAGTATCCGTTTGAAGTATGCCTATATATACGGTTTGGAAATTGAATGGTTTCTCTAATAAGCTACGAAAAAACAAAGTTTGGTAAATATTAATCTTTGACCGAATACAATGTGCAATACAGGTTAATATAACAAAAGACACCACTTAAGTGCCTGTTTAAGGAATTCGTTTGATTTAAACATAGTAAACCGTTCTTAAGACAAGCCTGGGAAACCAAATTATAACCTTTGACCTAGACAATTCCACTATGCAAATCGTCATGCTATATAAAAATGTACCAATACCAAAAAGGAAGTACCTAAGTAGCTGATTATAGTACAAATACAATTTGGTTACAAAATATTCCAGGGTGGCCGAGATAAGTCCTCCAAAACAAAGTATGAAGCATTAACCTTCGACAGATACATTTAAAAATGAAAAAAATTGCTGTGTGATAAGACAAATTCAAGATAGCAACATCCACCAAGTCATTACCTGATTGAAGCATGTATGTATAAAATTCGGTTTATAAATATTGCGCCATTCTCGAGATACGCTCCAGAAGCTAAAATACGTGATATCTTTGACCTACAAAATTGCAATATTTCAATTTGCTTGTTTGGCTGTTTGATTGGGGTTTAACGCCGTACTTAAGATTATTTCACTCACGTGACGACGCATTAGCCCAATAGATTAAGGAAATCCTCCTTGACCAGTGGTAACAAACAAAGACAAGATATGACAATCACATGTACAAAATACAACGACATCTAATTAGTAATATGTTGTAGAAACATTATAGCAAAAAGCATCACTTCCGTTCCTGATTGGAAAATACATTACTTTGGTTTAAACTATCGAACGGCTATCGAAATAGGTTCCGAAACCCAAAGTGTAAAAGAAAGAGAAACAGATTGGAGCCGTCTGGAACTGTCCGAAAAAAATTTGTGAGTACATCGTTTATGAGCTTTTCTCCAGAAACAAAATCTACTTATGTTTGATGAACTCCTTTTTTGTGGCCATGAAAACGAAAGAAAACATTCAAATACATAAATAAAATGACGAATGCACAATAGCAAAAGGCCCAACTGCGACCGATGGTGAATGTGTTTACCACAATTTATAACGTTAGGTCTTATGGTATTTATCTTTGCTCTAGAAATGGAATGAAGTCATCCAGAAGGACGCCGGTCGACCGAACGCACGGAAGGAATTACAAATATCTCGTGGTAAGGCCCAGTTACTTCTACTGTACGCTATTAGGAAAATATGGCTCTAAAGGAAGGTTCTTCAGTTATGGCTCTGGTGAAACCCTTTAAGGTTCTTATTGAACCCTCACAGCAACTGGTCAATGTTTTTCTCTCAATATCTCTCTATATCACTGAACCTTTTTTGTCCACATAGTTCCATTAAGAAACATCCTGGTTCAATTTAGAACCATCCTCTTTTCTAAAGAACCCTCAAAGAACTATTATTTCTAAAAGTGTACTCTCATCAAGTAAATATTTGCATTTTAAGATGAACCAAAATTGAAGAAAATTATGTTTTGGCTTCCCTTTGTGTCAAATGCTGAATGTTTTATATTAATGGTACCTCAAATACTTTAACAAGAGAAAAATACGTGTGTTAAGGCTTCAGTTCAAATTCTAAAATAGGTATCAATATAGTAAAGAAACAAAAATAACGTAAGCTCTTTATCAGGGAGCCAAAAAGAATATTCCCCCACATATACAGAAAACCCCTTTCAGTTGAGGTAAAGTTTGAGTTTACATACAATTGTTAATTACTTTTAAATTAAGTTTAAATGCGAATTATTCGATTTTATCAGCGTACAATGATGACTAAAAACACTTTTACCACTACTTGTATCTAGTATCTTTTTTCGGAATTGTATACTACACTTTACTTTGTTTCTATTTGAATGACGGGTTTCTCTCACTTTTGCAATTGCAGATGTTTTAAATCCCACAGTATATAGGCCTAAACGAATTAAAAAATGTTACGATTTTCGATTTGTTTACAAAAATGACTTATGGCATTACACCTGTTGTTTTCGGTTGAATTATTTATCAAGTGTTATTCGGTAAAAGATGTCTACACACGAGTTGGAAACACCTAGCTGCCACTGAATATCAATTAAATAACTTGTAAGAACAGCTGGTGTTCGAAGATTATATACTCAATTAATATTTTGCCATTATCACTTCATGCAGCTTTGAATAATTGGTTACCTGTTCAGCAGGATGTCTATAAATCTACACCCTTGTCCTTATCATGCAACACGAGGCGGTGGTAAACACCGAATCAAGCTGAGACAAGCCGTATATATGTTGTAACCATAAAGTGCCATCTAGCATTTCAATGCAGACTGTAGCTTTGGGGTAAACGCGAGCCATAGCTTTCTTTACAGGAAGTGACGTAGTGATTCTCTATCTTCACTACAGTCACGGTAAAATCCACCTACTTTAAATGTTTAAATATAAAATGTGGTTCAATATAAAATGGGACAAAACGTTTAATAAAAAATGATTAAATTTGCTAGTAGCTTTGTAGTACTAGATGTAGAAAGAATTGCATGGTTCTGCAGCTGTACACTATAAGTATATACTCCAGTGCAGTTATACAGTTGTAATTAGCCGAACGACGACATCAAATTAATTTACGGAAATTTACCAAATATTACTACATTTAAAATGGTCTTGCTTGATGACCAATAAGAAAACCGCTGTGTGATTTTAAATTTTAACTGCGACAAACAAAAAACGGGAAGGTTTTTAAATCTGATTTTAATCAGGTTGAAGAACTGACAGCCGCACTGCGCTCCGAAGAATGTAACATTAGCCAGATGAACATAGAATTGCGATTTCTATTTTTCCTCCTATAGATTGTTTTCACCACCACACAGTATTCACCAAATATCCAATATGACAAAATATACTCTCCCAAATAAGAAACCCAACATCACAAACAAAATTTAAAACATGAATTCGTCCACAAATTTGAGTGATTGAGACATGACAACCTGATATGTAAATGTCCGATAATTGAATTAAGGCACCTGACAGTGGCTGTTGATCACACGTGACTTTTAGGTCAGTCTTTGTGTAACGCTGCACGAAGAAGGCATATGGAAAACTTAGGGCAGTTGCACGTTCGAATCATGCCTAATCATTAATCAGTTTAAGACACATAGCCGTTCAATTGAATTCAGTTGTTAAAGTGTTTCTCCAACCTGCTACGATATGCCAAGACTAGACGCAGCTACCCAGAACGTCGTCATTGGCCGTCTCCTGGTCGGTGAATCACAGAATAGTAGCTAGACTTTACCATGTCCACCGGGGCACGATCTCCAGGCTCTTCCAACGGTACCAGCAAGCCGGTTCAACAGCTGACCGTCAACGTTCTGGTCGACCTAGGGTCACAAGAACAGCCCAAGATCGCTACATCCGGTTACTTATCTGAGAAACCGGACCATAACGCCGGAATGAGAGGTTGGCAAGGAACTGCGTCATTGATGTAGACAATTTCGGCTGAGGAAGTGTAATGATGTGGGGTTCCATATCCTGCGCCCGAAAAACTCAACTGGTGCACATCCCTGGCAACCTTAACGCCACTCGATACAGAGATGAGCTTTTGACACCTCACATGCTGCCCATAATGGACCTCCGTAGAGAAGTTTTTCAGCACGACAACGCTCGGCCGCACACAGCTCGTGCTACTGTTGAGTCTCTAAAAAACCAGAACGTAACAGTGTTGCCCTGGCCGTCTTAATCACCAGATTTTGACATTTTGACATTTTAATGAACTTCAAAATCTGAACAACCAGTGTGCTTAATTTCAATGTATTGTGATATGCTTATTTCTGAATTTAATATGATGTTGAAAATTCTTATTTGAATACAAACAATAATGTTGCGCTTCTTTTTTGGGAGAGTATACAGCGTTTCACAAAACGCTTGCGCATACTTGGGAACTTCCTGTTACCATGGCGCTCCCATGGGCATGATATATTTGTTTCTGATTGCTGTGTTTTTTGTTGCAAGCGGCCTTGACTGGTTCTTTCACTAATTCTGCTGTCACATGAGTGACACGCCTTACTACTTTTTGTATTCGAGCATTCTCCCAATCGTCACATAGACACCCATAATAAACTCACCTGGGAAATGTTGGGAGTGTGAGTAGACTAACACTGTCCGGAAGTAGACTTTGCAACAGCCGGCGTCTGAAAACACAGCGAGAATTTTATAATTACTAAAAGTGCGGTCTGAAAAATGGAACAAAGAACAACAACTTTCCGCCAGTTCAAAAAACGAGCAGCTCACATAACTATTAATACTAACTTTATAACAGCTTTTAAAAAATAGCCCTAATATTGGAGGAAATAATTTAAACAGTAAAAAAAACAACTGTAAAAATTAATATGTAGCAATTAGCGACTGAACGTCTTGCTGGGCCCCAGGGTTGGTTTTGAGAGTGGGGGTGGAATTCAAAATTCTACAAAAACGGGGATTTGTTGACGATCAGCGTCATTATAATTAAATACTCACAACACTTAGGTTCTTTAAGCCTTAGTTAGGTTTTTTTTAAGACCCCTGTCGTCATTTTGACACCAGGGGCCAGTTGCTCGAAAGAGCGAACACCATATTAAATACAAATTTCCATCAGACTGCGCCCTTAGCAACAATCATCAGAATTAGAAACAAATTAAATGAAAAGTATTACACACGAATTAATAATGTTGACACTTTTTTTTTTCTTAGTCTTTTTTGTGTTTTTTTTTATTTTTCATAAAATATGACAAAATATGAAATATTTCATTTTAAAACTAAAAATTATGTCTGATATAACTATTTACAATGACTCATAATATCAATGATCAAAAAGGTTAAAGCAATGACATTTGAATAATTTAACTGCAGTACAGACAGAGAGAGCATCTTATGGCCACGTTTAAGCTTGCTTGCATTATTAAAGACAGTAAACTCCAAGAGATACGTGTTCAACCCCAAAACTACCCTTGACCTTGAACAATTAGAAAATGGTTAGATCAATTTACATAATTAAAAAATATGCCGGCATCTGCTATATATGGAACAAATTCTACATACGTTAAATTGTGTCTGAAACCGATGTTTTCATATGTGAAAAATATCTTCCATCAGCGAAAACGAATTCAACATATGTAGCCTTAAATTAGAAGCAGTGTTAAACTATATGTACTGTACTAAATTCTTTATCCTAACATGGTAAAGAAGGGAAATATAGTCAGTAATGACATTTGACTTGTGAAATTACCACAAGCGTATTAATAACGCTGCAGAACCCTTAAAGCTAATGCCATGATAAGCTTATACAAATTTAACGACTGAAAGGAGATTACGTATTTATCCGTTGCAGTAAATGAACGGTATTTACTATTTGTTTCCACAATAGAAACAAATATGCTATCCAACCGATTATTTGCCCTGTCATCTTCGTCATTTCGTTATGTCCACCAGGAGTCGGGAATCTTCAATCAGCCATTAATCGTTTTTTCCAACCCTGTTTCATTCTATATATCGTTTATAAAGAATTGGAGATATATGGCTGGTCGTTGTGAACGGGATGATGTGATTAGGTCGGAGTTGTTAATATTTTAATGAATCAGTTAGAAACATAAGGCTCTTCTTTAACCCTGTAATGTTCTTGGGTCATGGCTCTGGTGGGACCCCCAAATGGTTCTGTATGGAACTCTCACAGAAACTGTTCCAAGTATTTCTCCAGTTCTTTTTATATTAAACAGTTTTTGTAGTAATTGTTCATAAACAACCTTTCTCTATTCCAAAAAACTCTCAAAGAGCCATCTTCTCAACACATTTGTTCACTATGAACATTTCAATCTGCCAAATCACGCCGTTACAGATATATAGGTTTGCCGTGGTTGCAGGCAATATTTTATTCTCTTACCGTTTTTTCATATTTTGTTCGACTTCTGCCAAATCTTTGAGTTCGCCACTAAAAGGTTCTCCTGGGGTGGTTTCCAACATAAATGTACATCCTTCGGGTGTAGTACAGAATTGAAGTTCACTGCAAGCCAGTAAAGTAAAACAAATGGTACCAGTCATTTCAATTATTTTAAGTTTTCAAACCGAATGACATAAACTACAATTGTAAAGCTTTGAATTCAAAAACTGATTTCAAAGAATCGAAAAAAATATCATATATAAAATCCTAATTCTGCAAAAATCCTTAAACTTATACATATATATATATATATATCTATATATATATAACATGCCAATCAAAAGACTGTGTCGTTCTAAATTTGACAAGTTCTAACTACATGTATGACATATTTTTTTCTTACTTACGGGGTAATTTTCTTTAATTACAATACAATTTTATTTCCGTTATATATTAAAGTGGCATACTTTTTTTTCGTACAAAAAAAGATTAGTTGGTGTTAAAAATACATAAATGTAACTGTTGTGGGCAGTCTGTTGGTGAATTGTTGCCATCGGGCGATACCAAACTGGGACAGCTCTCCGGCAAATGTTTGAATCTAAAAGCCTAGCCAAGTTAAGCTGCTTGGCAAATGTTTGAAAGGGAAAGCCTGGCTAAGTTAAGCTGTTTGAACTCTGAACCGTACCTGCATTTCAAAATCAAAATGTTTAGGTAAACTGTCAGGTAAACATGAAGGCATCACGCGATAGGTATAATAATGGCTGAATGTCAAAAAGTCACATGTAAACTGTTTGTTTATTTTGTAAGCAATATACGTATTTCAATACCAGCCATACACTAATGTCAATAAAAGATGGCGACCATCATAATATAAAATGCCACGATATACATGCACTTAATATTGAAAATGTGTGAATTAAAGAAAATTTTTTAATGAAATTTTGTAGGCTTTTGCTGCTATATCATCTTTGCTTAATGTTATATATGTGTTGTATATTTTATAAATGCCAGTGGAGGAAAGCAAATTTTCTTTTCTATAATGAAACTGTCTATATCTGTATCGCAGGTGAAAGGGTTGTAGTCATGTAGATGCGTAAATGTTTGTAAGTTAGGTGGAAATGACAGACAAAATGGTTATGTTTTAGCGCATGTTTAGAATTGGTCTAATTTGAAATATTTACAAGAATCTACTTCCGGAAGATACCAATAGGCGTCAGTAATGGTTCCCGATGGTTTCACTTTGTTGTTTGTTAATACGTACGTTTCTCTCACAAGGAATGGAGATATATTATTTATTACACCAATCGCATTTCCCTCGTGAGGAATGGAGATATATTATTCACCACACAAATTACTTATAGTGATATAAACACAACAGGCTAAAAAAAATTTCTGTCTATCTCTTTAAATGCAAACAAGTATCACATTAACTTTACGTTGGTGGTAACATTTATTTAATTCACTGTTAGCTGTGGGAACTATTGGTCACAGAGTAAAACATGGGTCTAGAATCACAAGAAGTCAGCCTTCGACTTCCAAGATGTAATAGACAAAATAATCGTATGTTGTGGTTTACGAAGGTGGAAGTAACAACATCAAGTACAGTTAGTGGGATTATATATTGGGGGAAATTCATTGGAAAGTTTGCTAGGACAACAATGCATAACAACACAATTGGTTTGCAGCGTGTAATCGTAGTTATTTATTTATTGTATGTTCAGTAAGCCATTGAATTGATCTGGGCATTTCTAAGATGTCCACTAACATATCATGTAAATGGAGGAATAAATGTCATATCCAGATGATTTGGATCAACTGATGTTCATTTTATTGATTTAGTTTATATTATATAAAACGTTTACTCTCTGTCAGCCAATGCTGAAAACAAACAATTTCTTTTTTCCTATTGACCAAAGGAAACGCAAAACTGAAGGATCTACTGGTGAAACCTCTCTATGTATCAGCATCTTTATTACTCTCCATCTTCTTAACGCAAGTGTTGATTTCTATTTATGTGAAACACCATGCAACTTGCAGGCTGATATATACGCAGCCATAAAAGGGACACGGACAAAATTAATTTGGCCACATTTAAGTCGCTACAACGAGTTAATAAGTCGTAAAAACGAGATACTAAATCGTTATAACGACTTAGTAGGTCGTTATAATGACGAAATCTACCAATCAAAATGCATCAATTTTCCGCCATGTTAAGGGTCAAACTTAGTGTAGAGTTCCGCCAAGTAGTTAAAGCTTGTCGTTAGCCTTCGTATGTCAGTCGAGAGAGGTCTGGTCAGGTCCTGGATTCAATCCCATGGCCAGTGGAAGGTAAATTAGTCTATATATATATCAAAAGAAAGGCGGAAAAGTGATTGGCTTGAATTGGAGAATTAAGTCGTTATAACGACCCAGTTAGTTATTAAGACTTAAGACTTACTAAGTCGCTATAACGAGTTAATAAGTCATTATAAGGAGTTACTTAGTCCCGTGTAAGGTAAATCGAAGTTATGTAAGAAAGTGCACACGCTACCACGAAGACACGGCCGCGGGCCGGCTGTGATTGATAATTTCTTGTCACGGTTACATGTGTCTCAAACCTTTGATACCTTGAACTCCGCGTGAAACATCAAACGAAGCTACATTCTGAAGACCAGCTGGCTGCCCCTATGCTCATTAAGAGAGCACAGATTTATGCTGTGAGCAGCACATTTTTCTGGACGGCTATGTGGGCAGAGGGCGGGGACGAGACAAGAAGTCTATATCAATATTAACTATATAAGACAATTCAAATAAATAAAAATTTCACGTTTACTTGTATCTTTTCAAATGTATATGGCATGTATATAAACCGTAAATAGACTAAATTATTTCAATTTTTATAAATATATAATTTTTTTTGTTGGTCATATTTTGTTATTATACTGTACTTTTAGTATTGTTTTGTTTTATAAAGCTACTTCCTGTTAAGATATGGTAATGTTTAGACTTTTAAAAAACAATTTGTAAAGTATATGAAAATAAAATGTGATTGACGGGCCGGGAAATCCATATTAGGGAAGCGGCGCAAAAACCATGATTTCAAACAAATGTGTTTAAAACCTTTGGTACATTTGTCTACGATGACCACATTTATTTGGTTACTTGCCTGACCAGAAATAGAATAGGAAGGAATGGCTTACCCATTTTCGTAGGAAACTGTGTCGACAAGATTAAGGACAGATTCTGCTATCCTAGACAAACTCACTATTTTGCTGACGTCATCTGTAGATACTAGAAAGTACTCCAACTGTTTAACAAAACATTGGTAATATAGAATTTTATGGAAGTATAGAAAAACCAAAGGCCACTCAGTTTCATTAAGCGTTGAAATTAACGCCCAGCTCTAGTCTTGTCAAATCAACCTTTTGCAACTTGGACATTTGAGTATAATAGATGTCAATATATTCGGAAACATTGTCATGTGAGGCAAACGAGTGATCAATTAGTATTACTGCATTTGTTGGAAAAAATGTTGAGCGGTCTCTTGTTATTTATAAGCATCTTTTATGGCACCCGAAGCAAGTCCGACCTTCCTTCCTGCACATGCGCATACCAGCAGACGGATACGAACTTGGAACGTCTGGCTCACTACACAATAATAAAAATGACAACAACAGGTGAATCGTTGGCTATATCGATGTGTGGCTAAAAACGACCCATACTGGTACTTGTGATCCTCTTTAATGAATGA
>JARFOD010043236.1:0-10180 GCA_031763545.1 Mopalia muscosa | reverse complement strand
GGGGATACGTGTAGGGACGGTCAGCATCCTAGTGGAAAAAGAAAAAAAGGGCCGGAGAAGAGTCATTACTGTCATGTTATACAGCTCAACAAATTCATACACACTTGTACCAACAATCTCGTCATTCACATCGCCGAAAGCAGAAGACCAAGGGAGCTAACTGGAGACCAGTTTTGGTCACAGTATTGGTCACTATAATACAGTCTTGAAAACAAACTCGTAACCCATAAGGCTCAAGTCAACGAGATAAGTATGCACGTCTACTTCCACGGCGCAGTTTAACGCCTTTCTTATACTGAATGCAACGTGTTTGAGTCACTGCGCCTCCTCTGCAAACATTTCTCCTTAATCGATTCCTACAATTCGCTTACTCGTCCCAATAAAGATCAAAGCCTAAAGAAAGTCGGTTGACATTTATAAACATAGAAACATCAGATCTAAGCGAATTATTTTACCGACGTGGAAAACAAAGACGGCAACGAGTAATACATACGGTAAAATGCGTCTACAATAATAGTATAATATTATATACAAAATATATAGGGTTTGTTTTTGTTGGTGTTTGTTGTTAAAAATGTAGTGATAAATCATACAACCTGATGTAAAAAGCAAGCACGTTAAATAACGCAATACTAAAAATGTGTGCAAATAGCACATTTTCAACTAGGTTCACACCAGCTCTCGAGTAATCTGCGAAAGTCTTCATAATGTTTGTCCTCCTGTTAACATTGAGCACTTCATTCAAGATCTATATGGCTCACGTGGTTCCCTGTAAGGTTCTGTGTGTCGCCCTCACATCAACTGCTCCCAGTATTTCTCTCTTTCTGATTATCTCAAAGAATCTTTTTGTCGTATTGGTTTCATATAAAATGTCCCATCTTTACTAAACAACCGTTTTTGCCGTTATGGTTCCATATAGATGGATCGATCTAGAACAGTGGCTGTGAGGGTTCCACACAGAAACATAAAGGGTTCCGCCAGAGCCATAACTGAAGTATTTGAGAACGATATTTTTCTAAGAGTGTAGTAATCGATCTCAGTCTGCCTACCTCTAACGGTGGAAGGCCGTCATTTTGTGATAAATCATCATAACTACTTGTCCGATCGTTAAACACGAACCGTAACGCACAGAACTGCAAAAATGTCACACCGAAGAACAGTAAATAAAATTAGAACGGATTTAATTTTATAAATGAGTAACTTAATACTCGTAGATAGCAAGTGGTTTACCAAAGCAAGGGCATTTAGTTGTTAGCCAGTTTTCTTGTATAAGGTTGATGCATCAAATGTGAGGATGTAATCAAACTCGGACCCAATTTTTAACGTTTTCTTCACTCTTGATTACCCCCCCTTTTACAGAGACTGATTTACAAGCGTCTTTGGTGTTCCTTACAAAACTTATTGCTTGAATTTCTCTTGGTGAGTTTGCATGCCATTGACAGAGAACCAATCTCTCTGTATACGCACAACTTGTCGCTTACCATCAAGTTGTAACCCATTTTGTTATCGTTTAAAGTGAATAAAAAGTGTCATTTTCGATCTATACAATATTTTGAGCGTGTAAGGATTTTTTACGAGCGTCCTGCTTCCTTGTTCCTTGTACGCCTTTTCATCTCAGATCGTATGTACTTGAAGGGTAGTTATTAAACTACGCGAATTCTTAATTCGACGAATGTTACCTCAGAGCACCTTTTACGTTTCTCGCATTCTCCAGTTTCCGCTTCCATAAAGCCTAGATGCCAGTTCTATTCAAAACAATGTATCTGGTCACATCGTAGTGAACATAATTTCCACTTTCTCAGTCAGCTCCATATCCCATAATATTCATGCCAATTATTGCCAAATTATAAATTCACACGCCTGTATGTTTATGTCAAAGTCTGTGCCATTTTGATTGTCCTGTCATGTTTGTTTGTTACCAGGGACGCCTAGGGCATTTCATTAATGGCTTCCTTCATCCTCTAGGTTGACACGCCTTCATTTTAATAAATTGACAATAAGTATGGCGTTTATTCACAATCAAACGAACAAAGGAATCGTTCCTTTTAGATTAATTTCGTTTTATCTGCCAGGAATCAACAGTACAATCCTTATCGCTAAAATAAATGGTACGCCGCTCCCAAAATTAATTTTCTCCATTTCCATTTTGTAACCATTAAATCCCATCTAGCTTGTCAACGCAGAGTGCGACTTTGGCATAAATCCTCGCCATACAGTTCATTCCAAGAGGTCACGTCGCGAATCTTTAACCACAATTTCAACAAATAAGAACAGTTAAATGTGTTTACGGCTAATACAGAATTGCTCGAGCTACAGCTGTATACGATATCTTTACATAGTTCGCTGTAGATGGGGGGAGCCTCATGTTGCCCTGGTATTCTCAGAGCTAACGTCAGATAACTGAAACAACCTTGAGTAAGACATTAAACCCTAATCAAACAAACAAACAATCAAACAAACATACGATAAAATAAAAAAAATTACATAGTAAATATATTTATCGGTTTTAATTTGCGGAAAAGTTAGCGGCACTAATTTACCGAATATTACTACATTCCAAATGATCCTGGTTATGGCCAAGCGCTTCTGTAAGCAAGGTCATGGAGGTAAAACGATGACAATGTAAATTTAGAAATGCCACTTCCATTTATTGTTTTCGTTTGTGAACCTGCAATGTCGTCTGGAAGGAAAATACACCCGAGCATACCTCCCATGGAGTTACAGGTATTGGTAATATTTCAGAAATTTCCTCAACGAATTTAGTGTAGGCCTACACAATCAAACATATAACCCTAATAGTTGTCGGCTATTTTACTGTTCAATATTGGCTACAATATTGTTCATGTTCTTCGTTCACTAAATTTACTCTTACCAACATATATTAATAAGCAAATCTAAATAACATTGGCAGTGAATATATTAAATATTTATTTATTGCACCGTTTATTTTAATAATTTACATAAAAGGATCGATGGTTGGACTTTTGGACACACAAAAAGTAGCAATAGTCTTGCAAGGTGAGAATGTCACGGAATTCATTCCAAGGGAGAAAACTTTGTATAAAAGCAATCATGCCAATTTCCTTTTCCAAGTGAGTCGTCTGCTTTAGTCGATGGATGGAATTATCAGTTTTAAGAACTACAAGTTTATATTGATTCCATTGAAAGTTTGATTTCCTGATGATTTCCTATATGAGAGTTCGGCCTCCAATTCCTGCCCCGGGGGCGGCACCTGTTGCTCCTAGACCTGTTCTTGGGTTCCGCCTAACACCCATCATACGCATCATCTGGGCCATTCGACTGGCAGCAAGCCTTTGTCGCTGGAAACGGTATTGCGCCAGGCCCAGACAATCAGCCATCTCGCATGGTTCTGCGAAGTCTTCGATTCCCATTCCCATTCCCAGTGGGCCCATACCCATTCCCATTCCCATTGGGTCCATACCCATTCCCATTCCCATATTCATACCCATCATGCCTGGCATCTCTGAAAGTATAGGAAGGAAAAGATATAAATAGATATTAAAGCAGTTAGCTTTATTCCCACGGATGAGTAAAAGAGCCACATGAATGCAAATTATTTTCAATATTTCCGTTAGTTTTATAAACATCGTCAAGAATGTCTTTACATAAGGTGTATATAAATATATAAGGCTATGTTTATCTTTTTTCCATTACGTTCACTACATCATGTACATATAAGGGTCACAGATACTGCTCATAGAACATCATGAAGATAATTAACTTTAAGGATGGCCATCATTAAGAGGAATGTAAATATAAAATTTTTAACGTGTTTTTCCAGTGTGATATTTGACAAAGTAAGTAAGCTGCTGTAAAGAAACAAAGGGTTAAAGACGGTAGATACACAAAGTACAGGGATGGCGCCCGGGGAAATCAGGGGCAGAGGTAGGGCTCAATCCGAGTCACACGGATAATCACTGTGACAAAGATAATATTGTATGAGGACTTTTGAATATTGTATATTGGTCTCTTTTGTTCATTATATAATCTTTTGATATCCTACTGAACAGTACTCCCTCTTATCTTGGACTAACCAAAATCGTAGGGCTCTGTATGCTGTTTTATGTGCATATCTGTGATAATTGCCTAAAAAGAATGCAACTGGATAATGTCGTAGGCTTACTCTACAATATGTATTGATTCGTATTGAAAATCATCATAACTAGCAAATTACAATAAATTATTCATCGATTCAGAGCGTGCATATGTAAATGATAATGTGTAAGCAAAAATAATATCAAGGTAAATTGGCTTTACAATGAAAGGTAAGACTTGTATATCCACGTTAAAGCATTAAAGCGCACTCTTGTCTTTATTATCATTTATTCTGGGTAAAACAACACGTGACATTATTGATACCACGTTGTAATGCGAGAAAGTGTGGGAAAAGCCAATCCTCCATCTAACTCCGATAAAGGTAGAGTTGAATAAATGTTGTGATTGAAGAAGCTTGATCACACAAAAATATGTTTCATTGCTTAAATAAGATAGGTATGCGATATTTCTTAGTTGACGACCATCCTTGCAAAAACCATCGCAATTGGTCAGCGGATAAGACACAGGGATTTGAGTATAAATAGGCTCAATAGCTGATAAGTGAGCTTATACAACATAAGGCATATTTGGCTTAATTGCTCAATCAAAGGGTTGGAGTCATTTATTAAGGGGTTTGTTTTACGGTTATTTCACTTAAAGGAGCTATAAAAAAACCCTATTCAACGTCATGTATGTATCCAAAGACAGGACAACGACAAAGCACCGTACGAAGCTACCACATCAGGTGCATGGTTCCGGATGATGCAGTATAGGCCTTACATCTCTAATGTAGGCGGAAACCGTTTTATCTAATGGCGAAAAGTTGCAATAACAAACCAGAGATTGTGTGTTGAACTAATGATCTGGTCTGTATCAACATAGGGAATCGGAATGTGAACAAACCATCTGAAGTAACTGGCAATTGACCTAACCTGTATATATATGCGAAATACCAAACTAATTCCTTCACTTTATAAACGAATATATGGTTTCCATACATAATATATTCAGATAATAAAAGTTCACGAAGCACGTGAGTTGATGGTTACTCGGAGACACTCTGTCAGATATCACATCAATAAGATTGGTTGGGGTGACTCATTATGCAATTATTATGCACACGAAGACAATAATCCAAACATATTAAATGTACAAATTAAACTAATCCATTAAATGTTTTGAACTTATTTTGACCTAAGTATAAATTATTACTTATGAGCTTTAAGAACAAGATATAATATCGACAAAATTAGATTTAAGCAAGAACAAAAGAGGTCACGATTATTGCATTCAGTGGTTACTCCACAATGCAAAAAAAATGAAAGCGTTTAATTGTCAACCGTAAACAACAAATCGATTTAAATTTTGACTATCGTTGAATCGGTTGCTGAATTATTCGCAAGCCTTGTTGATTTGTTTGTGTGTATATATATTTTGAATAAATAAAGAGATAAAAAACTGCTTGTGTCCACCGGGATTCGAACCCTGGACCTTGTGGTTACAGGCCCAACACTGTGTGTGTTTATATAGGGGTGGACACGGTTGTGAAAGAGGCACAATATCCCTTATTTTAAAGTAGTTTGTGTTTTTCTTTGTGCTATTTGCTATAGTTTTCTGAGTATATCCAGCTCGTGGAGGACTTTGCTACTAACTGGTGTAAGGGATCTATTAGATTACATGTGACGATGTAAAGTTGATCTACTCCTGATAAACAACTGAGTACAAAGTTAAACGACAAGCCAAAAAATGAATAACTGCACACGTGTTGTGTTTTGTTGTTGAAATCGCTCTTTAAGGGATTCTTCCCATGATGGCTTTTGCGGCCCTTCGATCACAAACTGTCATTACCATTAATTTTTAATAAATACAATATATAAATTAAATGTATTAGTATATTATTAAAACTTGAAACAAAAATATAATCTATTTTCAATATATATACATGTTGTTAACTGTGTTTTCTACGTTTTAATTTTATTTAATTGTCTTTAGGCATTTTATAGTTAATACATATTTTAGATTTCTTGTCTCGTACCCGTCCTTTGCACACAGAGCCGTCCAGAAAAAAAAACTTTTTTATCTTTTACACAACAGAAAACAAGTTGTGTTTCTTTGAGTACCTCTGTTCTGATTATAAGTTGGTTAAACATTTTACACTGTAACGCGCATGGTTCATAAACCATTGAACTTTGCACAGTACTAACTAACGATTCACACCTGGTGTACACAGATCACATATAAAAAAATAAGTCCCTCGTCCATTCACAAAACGTGTTATATGCAAAGGTCGTAACCTTGTTCATTCGTGTTTCAAACACTCTTATCTCCTGCTATAGGAAATAGGGTGAAGCTATATGCATAGATATACTATACTAAAACATGAATAATGATTCATGCAAATTAGATAAACAGTGACGTCATACAAAAAATGAACATAGGCAGAATATAAAACCCTGTGGCACTCCGTTAATACATTTGTTAATAAACTTGCGCTCCTACATAATTAAACACATTTTTGTATAGCCATTATAAAATGCTTAAGTCGTGGTTAGACACATGCATTTTAGTACGGCGCAGAATTCCCAATACAGTCAAGTTTTGCCTTGCAAAAATCAAACTTACTGCTCAGACAAACATTGTTAAAAACAATTTTGTCAACAAAACAATTTACTCTTTATATCGTCAACTTGGTAACCGATGCAGATTTCTATTGAAGGTTTCTTCTGTGTGTATATGTATCAAATTTATATTAGGTATGTGTGTTTATTCTATTTACTACACTGCGTTTTAATTTGTTTGCCTAACTTTATCGTATATACAATGAATGCTAAGAAAGGAAAGACTCGAAATGTAAGTATCTGACTTACCAATCGGCCGATCGACTGATTATTGATTATAGACGCAAGTTATGTTAATAATTTTGTTAGTGTGTTTAATTTGTACAGTTGTATTCGAGGTTGTTTCACTGCAATGACGACTTTTCATTTCAAGCCTTTGCGTGTAAAACCGTCAAGAAACCACGCATAATGATATAAAAGCAGAATATCTTAGTGCGCACTTACGTCGCTTAACTCTATCGACGGGTGTTGAAACCACCAAAGCTGTTAACAGAAGTAATACCAACAGGCTCATCTTGAACTGCATCCTTTAATCTGAAATTAAAACAGACAGATGGATTAATGCTGAAAGAAACAATGAGAACAAAAACAGAACAGGGGAGACACGAATATACCACGGCATATAAAATACTGGGCTACAGTTGTAATCTTTTGAAAATAAAATGTATGTGACAGTACATGACACATTGGCCGTAAAATGTCTTGTTTTTGTGAATTGCCATAATTAATGGTAGAGCAGAGGTTTGGTCAAACTTGAATGTCCCATGGAAATGTCAATGCATGTGTTGTTATATGCAGCATTGTTATCAGGAGCAACTAAACAAATTTAACTTGTATGCAATTATCAAACAAAATCTTATTTTGTATGGTCCTCTCTTGTTATCCCCCCTTCCCTTAACGTTGAAAGGACTACTCATTAGTGAATGGTGTATACGAGAACAGTCAAATGAGTCAAATTCCACGTAAACACATTCTATTTGATAAAAATGTTGAAAAAAGTTTTTATTAGTTCAAATAATTATGAATCAGTCGCTCAACAATTTGACCCAGTGTCTAAATAAATTAGCAGCTTTTAAATTGTACCTTTGGTGCGAGGGAACCTGAGAAGGAGGTAAATATCTACCTCTATAATCGATAGGAGCTTGTTATGAGTCCGTTAGTGTGTCTGCCACTTCTATGAAAATAATTACACAGCGACAAATTAGCTATTTCTTTAAATCCGCACAACATTACATCAATTATATCCTCCCAGTGTTTAGCCGGTTTAAACAATGTCCCATATAACAAAACACATGTCGTGACAATTTCATCGGAGCATCCAAGTGTAAAAATGTCAACGAGAGTTACATATGTACACTTGGCCTATATATTCTTCTACGTCATAATATTAATATGACGTCACATCCTATATTATATATTGTTGATTACTGTCCCCCTCGCCGTTTTATGTCGCCTTTTCACCAGAACATACTCTGATTGGTTTGGATCACAATACTAATTCTATAGATTTTTAGAACTGTATGTTTGTATTCACTTGAGAAGGGCGCCGGTGTGAGGGCTGTAGCTAGTAAAAAGCCATGCTAACATGAAATAGCTCAGAAGTTCAACTTTTAAAAATAAATTTTACAAATTTATATGGAGTTTTTTTGCTTTTAAAATAATATAAGAGAGGGAAATTCAATATTCTACTTTGTGATATTATTTTTCTAGCCTCTATATAAATTTTTAAATTTAAAATAAAAAGTCGAATTCTTGAGCTACTCTTTATTTACACAAGTTATATCAAATATACATATATGTATAAAATAAGCATTAACCATAAACTAATAGACTTAGTCACTGATACACAACTATTGTTTGGCTATAACAGCTGTCAAACGACTGAGGATTAAACACGCCGACTTTTCTTTCGTCTTTTCGGAATTGATAGACAGGGGAATTTAATATTTTACTTTGCCAATTCCAAAAAGACTAAAGAAAATTCGGTGTATTTTGTCCTCAGTCGTTTGACAGCTGGTATTGCCACTCAAAGGTTGTATACTCAGTGGCAACGTTTATAAGGGTACCGTTAAAGTTATTTTATACATATGTACATTTAATATAGCTTGTATGAATCTGTCTGACATGTGTTAAATGGGCATAATGTACCAAAATCATTAATATGTTAATTTTAATGTTATTAAGAACAATGTTAAGTTACACAGACAGTCCGTCAATGAAATATGTGTGTAATACTTAACCAAAGCTTAACATTTCTGCATTAAAAATATCTCGCCACATATTTACCAAAGACAGAAAGCTCTTCCACTAGCATCGATAGTATGGTTTGCTTTAGCTGGCACTAAAGTAATACCTAGAGAGCAATTGTTAGTGTTGAGGTAGGCCTCTTAATAACCGTGGGTCCGGTTGCTCGAAGCGCTATTAAATCTAATTGGCTATTAGGCGACGTCACAGCATGTTTACGGTCCATTTCAAATCCTCTATTAGCGATCAAAATTGGTGTTTGGGATTCATCGCCTTTCGAACAACTGCCCCCAGTGTGCAATCATTATCGTATAGCAAAATTCATGGGTGATAGCGATAGCGAAAATAATTCCTTTTTAAATTGACGAATAGTTCAACAGTATGCTGTCAGCATATGTTTGTATTAATTAAGCCTGTAAAAGGGTTTCAGATGGTGCCAGAAATAATTTAATAAGTAAAAGCCGATTACAGTTTGACTGGAGTCGACCGCTTTTATCGTACATAAGGGTTTATTAGTTAATCAGACACGAAGACGATACGCTGTCCACAGAGACACCGAGTTAAAATTCAGCCCAATGTTTAAAAGCCAAATCCGAGATCATTCTTAACTCATCACCTGGCAGTTAGATTATGATCATCACCTTACAGTTTCCCAGCAAACTGCTCTGTCGTGTTGGTGAATGGTTGCCTATAGCATGTTAACACGTAAAAAACAAAGATAAGACTACTCCGTTTCTTTCGATACTTAGTAAATTTTGCTTAGTAAATGGCTACAATATATCATCTTAAGAAACAGTTTATCTCAAAACTGAAAAAACCTACATTTTATTAATACACCCACAACGAAGAGTACTGTGTCTCGAATTTCTTACATTTTTACGTTTCTCCTTACAATGTTTCTATCGTTTCCTTATATCATACTCTCAGTTATCAATGGATGCATTTCTCGTATGATAAGAATTATCATATCATATTCTCTGTGGTATTTTATGCTTGTCCACCTTGTTATGTTTCCCGGTATATCATACTCTATGTGGTGTTTTTCCTTGTATACCCTGTTATATTTCCACTCATATCATACTTTCAGCAGTGTTTTAGGTCTGTATACCTTGTTATGAGTCTCATTATATCATACTCTCCGCTGTGTTCTATTCTTTTATACGTTGTTATGTCCCCCTTATATCATACCAGAAGTCTATCAAGTAGAAGTATGAAACCAGCCATTACCCAGTCTCAATGGCATTGTGACCAACCCAGCGCTG
>JARFOD010043225.1:0-10180 GCA_031763545.1 Mopalia muscosa | reverse complement strand
CGTATGCTGAACCGTGAACCGAACCGTGAGGTGTGAATCGCGATTAATCGAATTTTCGGTTAATCGTGACAGCCCTAACAATCTGTCATCATATAAGTGAAATACCCTTGAGTACAGCGTTAAACACCAATCAAACAAACAAAAAGTACAATATAACATACATCTGTTAAGTATGAAAAAAGATTATTATCATAGTGAAATAGGCCGTGGCTTAGGGGTTAGCGGGTTCACTTTCTAAGCTTACTTCAATGTATCGTTCACACGATCGAGTCCATCTGTCAAAGAAGGCTTAGTCACAAGATGTAGCTCTAGCAATCCCGGGGATGGTTTTTACGAGTTTTTCTCCTCGTTTTCCACCGTACTAAGGAACAAACCTTTTATAGGTCTAACCAAGCTCTTTAATGGAGTGAAAACAACCCTTAAAAGTTGTCACTTTTCTAAAACTTTGAAATGTTACAAAGTTTGTTTGTCCTTCCCCATTAATTTTATTGGCGACCCGAAATAATGTTGAATTTGAACTTCAGCATTTTGAAAATTATTTATTTTGTTATTATATGGACTTCATTATTGAGCTAAAACAAGCTGTCTGTCATTTGTTAATTAGCCTCGAACCAGAGAGTACAGTCTGGAGTCTCCCGGGATCAGACCTTCACCTATTCGACACAAAACTGTCAGAGACCATCATCACCAGGTGTCCGAGTCAAAGTCATTTAATTATCAGCGAATAAGTGAGGAAGATTCTGACCCTTCCTCTAGTCGAGATGCCACGCCCACCACACCTCTCACACCCACGGAATCCAGCTCGAGTGTTTTTAGTAATGCAATTCTTTCTCCAGGTAAAGAGTGTTATAGAGAATACATTATTACATGATCTGTTTGTCATGTTTTTGTATTGCATTGTGTTTTTTGCCTTGTGTTGTTAGTTGCCAGTGGTTTGAAAGGCAATTTCCTTCAGCCACTGAGCTGACACACTGTCCTAAGAGTAATTTCCCCTGAGTATGACTTTGTAAAGAACTTGTACAAAGTTTGTTCACTTCTGTTTTTTCTCGATTTTGACCAAATTTAAGTATTTTTTAGCTGTGGGGTCCAGTTATAATCATTGTAAAACCCATATCTGTTACAATGTTGAGTGCTAATTTGTCAGTTGTAATTCAAGTAAGATAGTCTTTAGTGTGATTTTAAGAACCCAAGACATATTGTGAAATTGTTCCTCTGTTTCAGGTCCTACGTCATCTCAGACACACCTGCTGGATTCCACATTATCTCCAGAAGGCACTGAGGTGCACCACTGGTCAAATTTGGACCCGCCATTGGAACCTCTGAAACCACCTCCAAGAATTCCACAGGTGGGACAGCCGACTGCACCCCCACGACCCAGACGTCAAAAAGAAGCCTCACTTCCTGAGAGCTCAAGTTGTTCTCCTCGTATTCCCCCTCGTGATCATGTGGACATGCCTCCCCCAGTGCCCCCTCGTAAAGACTCTATCCCTGGGACCCTTCCCCGGGCACACAGTGTTTCTGTACCACTGAGACAGATGCCCACTTTATACAGTGCTACACTCCCACGGAGAAACTCTGAACGCGACACTCCCATGGCCCCAATGTTAAACGGTGAAAATTGTGCAATCCCGGAGTTGCCACCAAAGACTGTTCAATCCCATTGTATTCCAGAATTGCCTCCTAAAACGTACAAGCATCATCAACACTCAAGAAAGCAAAGCAGCTAAAAGTGGCTATGTGTGAAGAGTTTTGGACATTCACCATAGTGAAAGTGAAACTCTTCGAGAACAGATAACTCTGTGGATAACCATATGTGATCAGACTCCCCAAAACATGTTGTAAATAGCCTATTATTGTAAATGGTTTGTATGTCTATTAGAATAAACTGTCTGTGTACATTGAATCATGCAATATAAAGATGATGTAGATACCTAGTGCAGCTGGCTCCCTGACTTTGTGAAGATAGTGTGGAGGGAGCTTTAGTCATTCTGTCTGGGTTCCATCGTCTCAGATCCGTCATCTCATGTTGGTGTTATTTCCCAGGATTGGCTTTAAAACACCTCCTTTCTCCTCGACATCGCTCACATGTTCTAGTACTAATGTTAAACCTAGACCAATGGCCCACCTTACACAGCCTAAACTATGTGATGATCAGTCCCAACCTCAGGCTTCCTCATATTCTTTTCTGTTCCATTACCCTCAGATTGATGCAATTCTTGAGTCACAACTTTTTCTTTATTTATGGGTTCATTAACTGGAGTTATCCTCATATGTATAATATAAACCTTTTGTTTATTTTTAATCAGTTAACTCAGACTGTTAATAAAACATAGCGAGCTTTATACTGTTCTGTCTAAACTGATCCAACTTTGTAGGCACATGCATGCTGTCCCTCTTAAATTTGACATAAAATCCATATTTATAAGCCTTGTCTCTGACATGGTACCCTGTGTGTGATTACCACAAAACGAGTTTAATGTCATTAAGGTGCTTGCCATAACTAGAATGCAGATTTAGCTTAGAACCTTGTAGTGATATCAACAGTAACAGATAGATTAAATGTCTATAAGAAATATGTGACAATTCAATATTGTGGCATTTACAGAGAGACAATAATCCCTCAAAACATCTTGCCCCATTAACCGTTTCTCGATTACTGCTTCCATAAAAATGTGTAAATCCAGGGCTCCAATTTTATCCACATTTGTATTTGTGCAGTTTTGTCTTAACAATATATAATACTACATATTAAAATCACAAAACAACTCTTTTTATGAGCCGAGATGTAACTTTGGTGTAACAGTGTTTCAAACGTTTGTTTTCTTTTTTTACAACTTGTGCAAAAAGCATAGATCTGAAACCTGAATACTTGTCAAGTTTGTGAGCCACGTATCACAGAGAAAAATACTAATTCAGGCTTACAATTTTCTTAATAAGAAAACTAGGAGCTTCATGTATTTGGTGTCTGGCTATATTCATTGCTGAAATTCTGATTCTGTGAAAATGGTGAGCTTGCGAGAGAATTTTAATATAACACAGAATTAAAGAGTCAAAGAATAGGGTCTTTCCAACTTAATTTTTTTTGTTCAAAGAGGTTGTCTAAAATAGCATTTTAAATTTTTTTCGCTCTATACATCAAATTGAGTTGGTATTATAACATAGTTAGCACTGTTCTTCATAACATATACATTTATGTTTTAAAAATCAGCAGAGCAGTGACAAATTCACATGATAGGTTATGTCAAAAATTACCAATATTTTAGGTTTTGGTTCAACATAGGGCCAGATCCCTTGTTAGATCAGCTGTATGACTTATCAGAAAACACTAACAACATTAATTGACCATCAATACATTAGTTTTGAATGAATAAGTCTCAATCAATGATCTGATCCTCTATTTTAGGCTGACAAATGTCCAAAGAAAATCTTCATATGAGTATGTCTTTCTTGTAGTGAACTTCAATATTGATAGCATGATAGGAGGCGTGCACATGACGAAAGCTGTGCAGGCACGGCACATCTTGTATTATTTAATGATGGTGAGAGGTTATTTTCTATGTTGGAAACCATGAACAAATTTGATAAGTTATTCATCACGGTCTTTTAAGCCGTGTACCTTGTGTTAATCAAAGTTTTTATTCAGATCGTATTTTGATGATTTTCCACGAATGTTTACAACAGAATCCTGAAGTTTGTTTTCAGTACAAACGTACAGATCCTAACCTTTCTGGCTCAATTCACTGGGTATAAATGACGAGTGTATAGTTGGAATAAAGGATAGAAGCACTTACCAGACTACATTTCAATAAAGTAACTGTGACTTTTAATACATAAATATTGTTTTTTGAAGAAAGATTAAGCCAACAATCTAGCCAATCAGGCCTATAAAACGATAATGTCACTGGCCTGGTTTCTAAACAATTTTTAATACGTTTTCAATGTAATATTCTTATTTAGAGTATTGTTATGGATTTATTTTTAATTGATTGAGGTATTCATTGATGCTGGGACAAAGTTAAGTCCAAGCAATGGTAAATAATTTCTGAATATACAGCTTACGGTTTGTGTTAAAAGATTCCAAGAATGCCACTTCTAATTGTAAAAACTTTCTTGATTTTGTTAATACCTAATATATTACATTTTATCCATTTTCTTGGTAGTGTTAATATATGCATCGATTTGAAGTGAATTTCATCATTAATTTCAGAGACTATAGTCACCACTACTAGCTGTACAAAGGTGGTATTCTGGTTCTTTTTAAAGGTTCATGCCTGGTTCATATCCAAAGAATTTTACTACAATTACTTTCAAAGTTAACTTTATATTTATTTTTATCTGCAAACATCTGCCTAGTTAATTGAAATAATCTGTTAGAGTTTTTAAAAGCTGTTGGTAATATAGCTTTATCACTCAAGCTAAAACTGTCATTTGTTAGGACAAGAGCAAGCAAATCTTCATTGGGTAAGATCATACATTTTGATAGTGGTATATGTACCAACCAATACTGTTATACTGTGTTGAGTTTGCCTTGAAACAAGCTTATATCTTAAGCTGTGTTTATTCTGTACAAGAGACTGGGGTGTACATCTGTAACATGCTATAAACTGTCTGTACACATTGGGAAATACACCAATAGAAACCTGACGAGGTCAACCTGGATCTGTAGTTTGTATTAATTCATTTGTTCTCATCGTTCATTGCCTCGTGAGGGAGCGGGTGGGCCATGGCCCTGCAGAATACTCCCTCTGTCAATCGTAAGAGGCGAGGTTGCTTTCCGTTGCCCTGGTGTTCCCAGAGCTAAAGGGTATAAACGGGAAGCAGATTTGTTTGTGATGTTCTTTATTTGTGTCCATGGTCATATAAGTGAAATACCCTTGAGTACGACGTTAAACGCCAATCAAACAAAACAAACAAACATAAATGTATATAATATTAAGTTCGTTAATTAACTATCGAAGCGGCAAATATATGTAACGTTTCTGACATATACAGACAGAATGCTCATTTCTTGAATGACAAAACCATGCAGTAAACGAACTTACATTAGTCAGAAATGCTGCAATTATCTGACATTATACAGGATCGAGTCTGCTTGTCGACCATCAGGTGTATGAGCAAGTCACATTTTGTGGCTTGGGCAATCGCAAGGGTGGTTTTTGCAAGGTTTCATCCCGGTTTTCCATCATAATTAATAAGGCTAGGTGCAATATGAAGGGTAGTTTATGTTGCGGTATAAGTGAAATACACTTGAGTACGAAGTTAAACACTAATCAAACAAGCAAAAAAAAAAGGGATTATACAGAGGAATAGACCATTTTTTTGGTAGAACAAAAAGTAGGTAACAACTTAAGCATTTTATAATGGATACAATTCAGTGTAAAAGTGGCCTACATCCATGCTATAATTGTTTCATATCTCCTCGTGTGTGTTACAGCTTTCCCTCGTTTTGATTTCTGTCCATAGATGCAATGAATGGTTAAATCTCACAATGGAGCCTTCGAATGTACTACGCCCATCATCTTGGAAGTCAAATGTCGCCAGCAGGACCATTTGATTAAAACCGGAAGCGTCCTGACCGTGTTAGAACGCTTGATGGTTACAAAATGCAGTAGGACATGCAATATTATCAAATTCGCTGAGAACGTTGTCTGGGTTGTGTCGATAATTGACAGTTTCGAACAAAAATGTACGACCGTGCTTTTTGGCGCATATTTATATATAATATTTTTCACGGACAAGCGTATATAGTGATGATACTGCATATAGAAGACCAAAGTAATGGGGAGTCTAGACGCTTTTTGTATGGTCTCAAATGAGCCCAGGAGGTCATCCATTTGCCTTTTGAAGGATGCTGCTCTGGGGGCAGTTTCCCTCTCTGTTCCGTAAATTGCTTATGTGCTTTATCCCTGGAGAGAGTGTGTCCAAATTCCTTAAGGTTCAATCCTAATTCAGATCTCGCAATAATAAACGACAACAACCTTCTTCCAATGGTTTCATAGGAATTGAGTTGAGCTCTTTGACTTTTAGTATTTTTCAAACAATACTTATTTTTCCTCCAATGATAAATTCGATTATTTGTGTACAATGTAACAAACAGTACCTTTTGTTTGTCATCTGTTTGAGGATGTGGCAGGACGATTCGGTTTTAATTGGACACTATCCGTATTCGTATGGATTGTAGTTTTCGGCTTAGTATCACCAAGTAGCAAGTCTAGATCTCAACTTCAGTTTTTGTCCACCACCACTATAGTAGGTGGTGGGGCTAAAAATGCTACCTCCGTCCGTTTGTCCGTCCGTCCGTCATAAATGTTTGTTAACACGCTAGCTTGAAAAGTAATTTACCAATTAAGCATATTCATGTCTGTATGTGCTGTGAACACGATAAATAGAGAATAAATTCACAGATTAACTTCAAACGTGGTATATAACTTCCTCTGTTAAAGACGGCGGATGGTATTGCATTTCACAAAATTCCGTGAAACAAAATGGTCGTTATTACATAATTGAACATATTCAGGTGGGAGAGGTTGTGAACACGATAACTAGACAATAAATTAACAGATTAAATTGAAACTTGATCTGTATCTTACTCTGGTAAAGACGGCGGATGGGATTGCATTTTACCAAATTCTGTAAAACAAAATGGCCGCTATTGCATAATTTTAGAATATTCATGCCTGTATGTGTCACGAACACGATAAATAGTGAATAAATTCGATTGGATTATATTTCATTTAATTCCGCAAACCAAAAAGCCGTCACTCAAATTGAGATATTTACTTGGCTTTTTCTGTTAATACAATAGATGTGCCTGTATTTCACTAGGTATCGCAACAAATATGGCCAACATTGCATATGGCACGAAAATGGCTCTTTTAAAAAAAAAAAAGTTATCAAACAAATTAGGAAAAGGAGATTTGGCAGGAATGATAAGCATATATTAAAAAAAAAATAGCCTCTAGTGGTGGGCCTGCTAGCTACTCAGCTTGTTCAAAATAATTTTTCTTACAACATGTGGATCATACCTCTTGAATTTTGAGACATGTGGGTTGCACCACATTGCTGAGTGAGATCTACCAGTTAAGATTAACTTGTGATTTAGGATCTTCATCTTATTCTAGATTATCTTAGGTCATTCTCATCGCTTGTTCTTTTTAAACGAAGAAGTGTTTATCATCATTGTACACTTATAAATTCCACCTCTTCAGTTGTTTCTTTTTGCTGGCTGACAGATATTATTTAGATCAGTGTTAGGATATAAAAAAAACTGAGGCGGGTAAACTATTTCAATGAGCCCTGTTTATGATGGGAACCAAATAACAAAAGTCTAGTCCTACCTATTTTGCATGTAACCCAAAAAAGGCTTGACACCGGTAGTTGAAACTAAAACGAGATTTCGGCCCCCTATTGGTTGCATATGTGCCTTTGTCACCGGTTGTTTTGTCACAGTTTTACCACAGAAACTGTCATGTAACCTATTTCAGTCCGTTGATTTGGTAGATTTGTTAAAGTTATCGAATCGCCTCGGATTTGACCAGATTTAATGGATAATAAATACCACCTATAGACAACATAAGAAGGTAAGATCTGCCAAATTGACTGTTCAGGACAGAAGATTGATTATAGCTGTTTTCCCCTGCGAAAACACCTGCTTTATCATGTTTTTTTTCCCACAAAAACGGACCCATGCTGGAGTCAATAAAGTAGATCACGGCTGACCTAGCAGGAGATGTATTACGCGTTGCATTCCGAGGTGACCCATTTCATCATGTAATTCCAGAAGAACCACATAATCGTAAGAATAAAGTTGGTAGGACAAGGCTTACTGATGTTTGGTAGACTTGTTTTTCGGTAAAGAAAACCGTTTTTCAGAAGCCTCTAGTGGTGGACCTGCTAGGCTTCTGAATAATTTAAAGGGTCTTTATCATATTCTAGATTATCATAAGTCCTTCTCAGCGCTTGTTCTCTTTTAAACGATGTAGAGTGTATATCATTGTTGGACACTTAAAAATTGCACTTCTAATTTCTTTCTTGTTTCGCTTGTTACTTATTTTGCTTTTAGAAAGACGCGACAACCAAACACAGATCTAGTCCTACATAATTTGCATGTAACCAAAAAGAGGCTTGGCACCGGTATTCGAAACTAAAACAAGTCCTTAACGAGATTTCAGCCCCGTATTTCTTGCATAGGTGCCTTTGCCAACCGTTTTTTTCTTCTGTTTTACACAGTGACAATCCTGCGTGATAAAGCCTAAAACCGTTCACGCAAGAGACATTGATGATACATGCAAGATCCATGTATCATCAAGCCGTCTTACGCCTCATTAACGATACAGCTTTATAATGTCGTCATTGGTAGTACGTGAAAAGGGAAAAAACCAAGTCATGTGACCCATTTCTTAGTAATCTTTGTATCTGCATGCTGTGTTCCAATTCCCTCATCTTTACTTACTAACTTCAGGGTAAGTTGACATGATTTTTCTCGGAGTGATTCATGATTAGTTGTACAAATAGCATTGAATGTGGCATTCTATGCAACAGTAGGCATAACCTCTGTGCAGCTTTCATGTACCATGTCAAGTGGCCTCCGAGACATTCTGATGTCAGAATGAAGGTCAACAGGTTGTTATCTCTGAATACTGTCTGAGTTTTGGAGCATAAAACAAGATGTCTCTGAATTTTCCTGTTACGGTCCATTTCAGGTCCAAAAACTCCAGTTTTCCGGAGTGCATGCATGGTATTGTTTTTTCAGACGGCGTGAACTCTTGAACCATACGCAATGATAGACATCTGATCTTTTTTCCGCTTTTTTCTGGTTTAATATAGCTCCCAGTCCTTCGTGACTTGCGTCCATATGTAGGAAATATTCTTTTTCGAAATCTGGATACATCATTATTGGCTGCTTCACGAGTAAGTCCAATAAACCGTTAAGAATCTTGTGATGTTCCATAGTCCAGTCTATTTTCGTTCAATATATTGCCTGCAATACCCAATAAAACCCAGGAGTTGTCTTTGCTCACCCCCTCGGCCAAAGGCTTCTTGTCCATCGGGGCGAGAACACCATCTTTAACGTTTGGGTCCATAGTGTAACCCTCACTTGAGACAGGATGACCTAAATAACGTATGTTTCTTAAACAATTCATATTCCCGAGGTTTCAATTCCACGCCTTTCTGCTGTTACCTATGAAGGACTAGGCGAAGATTGTCTGAATGCTGATCAAAAGTCTAACTATAATCCAAAATAACGTCTAGGTATGGTATACACATTTTGTCTCGAGGGCCTTACTTTAGTAAAGATAACCATTTATTTCCAACTAACTTGTCAATTACGTCTTCTATTCTGGTATAAGGTGCCGTTCTGCAAAAGTATTGGCATTGAGTTTACGATAATCAATACACATGCGGAGACTTTGATCTCTTTTACATACGCACACTAAAATTGGTGTTGAATAAGGTGATCTTCATTTTGAAATCCAATTATTCAATAAATTGGATAGATAATCCTTCACTTCTTGATATAATGGTTTTGGTATCGAAGTCTAACACTGTTCCACATGTGTTGTAAGTCAACATCGACCCTTTCTCGTTGTTGCTCAGTCATGCCATCTCGACTGTGACGGAAAACCCGAAAATGATGGCATTTTATGATATCCTTGTTGCAATGGTGTTTTGCTTACGGTAATAATTCTACACGTTGAATTTGACGATGCTGGCAAGTTCTGACTGTGTCAGTAATATGTTTTACCGAATATAACTTCTTAAGATCAACACCCATGCCTTGTGTAAGATCTGGCCATCCTTGAATTGTATACTGTATTCCTGTCGGCATGACGTCATCACACAGAACTGCATCTTTATTTCTTGCTTGCGATCATAGGACACTTGGCAACCATCGGTTATTTGCTGGACGTATTCGTCTGTTTCACTTATTAGATTGGGGCCTAATTTCGACTATTATGTCAGGATATTGTATTGAGTGCCTTGATAATGTGTCTGCACAATCTATGTTTATTGCTTACCCTCTACATGTTCTGCTATTGGATTGTATCTCATTAGTCTCATGGGTAATCATTTGACAACTTAGAAGAACTGTAAGTAGTCTGTACCACACCCCTGCCACTCTTGCCTTTGTTTTCCCCGGAGGTTACACTCCTGCCGTTCTTTGTTCTTCGCCAGATGT
>JARFOD010043214.1:0-10180 GCA_031763545.1 Mopalia muscosa | reverse complement strand
TAATAGTAGTAGACATAATAGTAGTAGTAGACATAATAGTAGTAGTAGACATAATAGTAGTAGTAGACATAATAGTACTAGAAGACATAATAGTAGAAGTAGACATAATAGTAGTAGTAGACATAATAGTACTAGAAGACATAATAGTAGTAGTAGACATAATAGTAGTAGTACACATAAAAGTACTAGTAGACATAATAGTAGTAGTAGACATAATAGTAGTAGTATACATAATAGTAGTAGTAGACATAATAGTAGTATTAGACATAATAGTAATAGTATAAATAATAGTAGTAGACATAATAATAGAAGTAGGCATAGTAGTAGAAGTAGTAATAGTAGTAGTAGACATAATTATAATAGTGGTATTTGCAGTGCTCGCAGTGGTAGTAGAAATATAAGACGCATTAGTAGTAGTGGTAGTAGCAATAGTATTAGCAATAGTAGTAGTTATAATAGTGGCATTAGTAGTAGTAGTAGTAGTGGTAGTAGCAACAGCAGTAGCAATATTAGTAGTATTTGTAGTAGTAGTAGTGGTAACAGTAGTAGTAGCAGTAATAGTAGTAGTAGAAGTAGTGGTAGTCACAATAGTAATTACCGCAATAGCAGTAGTAGTAGAAATATCGGTAGTAATGGTAGTATAATTAGTAGTAGTAGTAGTATTATTAGTACTAGGAGTAGCAGCTGTAGTAGTGGTGATAAGATTCCTTACATACTTTTTAAAAATTCATGTTTTTTTTTTAATTTTTACTACAGATTGTTTGTAAAAGTTGGAGACGTTGACGGAGGCTGCAGAGAGTTAAAGGCCCGAAAACTGGAGATTTTTAATACTGAGTAATTGTTTAGAGTGGTGTTAAAATGCTGTGCTCGGTTATTCTTTTCTTGTTTTGTGCTGTTTCGGACACACAAGCAGGGACTGTGTTCGAGGAGCTTGCAGCTAAACAGGAATATTCCACTGTAAGTATCTTTAACTTTATCCCGGGCTAGATGCATTTTATGCTCAATTTAAACTAGAGTTTATGTTAAAGTGTTTTGTATCTCGACTATAAGTTAACGAAGCACGTCCGAAACTAGCTATCATAATGACCCAATCAATAAACACTTGTTGTGGGTTATTTATCTTTACAAAAAAAGAACATTTTATTGATATTTTAAGTTATGAAGTGAATTATGCTTACCGTTAAACTGATTATCTGGTGTCACACAAAAATTTTGCTTTTGACTTTTCTTCTCGTTTAGTAATCCAGTACACCTTTATTTCTCCTTTACAAAAACAATATTAACAGTATTTCTGTCAGTTGGAACATATTATAGTTCAGAACAGTTTGGAGGTTGAACCATCGAATTGCCAAACCCACAACCCTAACAGTTTGGTATCAATTAATTAGTTATATAATTATAGCAACACGGTCATACAACAATCTCGACCAATAAAGTATTCAAGACCAACGCGGTACATTATATAACCTTTTAGGTTGAGCAAGGAAAGTGAAAATAATTATATAGTGTATTCAGGTTATATTAATTTTTATTGTACCATTAAAATCGGTCAGAAAAGAGAAGAGGCTCTAAATAAATGTACATAATAGTATTATTACATATCATGCATGGACATGTCATGTTCTGAGTAAGAGATTTTATCGGGACATTGTAATTTGATAAAGTTTTAAAAGACAAGTAGATACATAAAACTTACTTATAGAGCAAACAATGGTGTGTTTGTAATCCCATTTCCACACATCTTTCATAAGTATATTTACTACAGGCGATTTACCTCTACTGAAGCGTGTGTGTACATCCGCATATAAGTATGACTTACGAAAATCCTTGGGTTTGAATGTTTTGAAACATATACACTGTTTGTATGTTACTACACATCTTTGTTTGTATCAATTGTAATAAATCTGTGCGGAAATGTTATATATTCTTGACAATTTGTCACCGTCTTTGTTTCAATACCGAGCTGCCGTTGTTGAAACCGCTGTTTTTTTAAGCTCTGGTCCTTTAACTCAACTTGGCATATTTAAAATATAAATTTACGAGTTTGTGTTTTATATTTGTAACCTAGCTTCGAGTTAAATATACGCAAATGTTTTCATGATATGTGACCTGTTTCGCTTTCAGTTTAAATGTGGTCATCATCATCAGTCTGTAGTTGTACCTCATAACGAATCATGGTCGAATTAACAGCTATAGAAAATTATGAAAAAAAATCTTAGTATGGTGTAAGATAAAACAAGTTAAGAACCTTTACTTAATAAATAAGCTGTCGTTTTCAAGTGCAACATGATATCCAATTCGGCGTGTCGTAAAACCAGTGGGTGCATGACTTCTAGGTGTGTTAAGTATTCAATCGACACCGCTGGAAATCCAAAACCTTTATAGTAAATCTGCGGAGTAAAAAACAATTATATACATACATGTATATACCTGCTGTTCTAGCAGTGATATTCATGGCCCTTTTATGTCTACCTGTGTTTAATACCAATTATGCCATTGTGGATGAATCAAGCTACTGACCGGTGGATTGGTTGATTGATTGATTGAGATTTAACGCCCTACTTAAGGCTATTTCACTTATATGACGGCGGTGTATTTCCAAAGAGTTAACAACATTATCATAAGGTGTAGTGCTTATATATCAGAACAAATGCTCTGTTAGAAAACTAATGTTGCTCTTTAGCGTACAGAATCAATATACTTCAGTTATACTGCCCTTAGCCAGAATTAATGTATGAAATAGTCGATGCTTCATTTGTTACCATTAACTGACAATACAATGGGTTTTCTCTGATGAAGTCAATATAATTGATTGATTAATTGATAAATTAATTAATTAATTAATAATTGGGGAGGGATCGAGCGATCGATCGATTGATTGAGGAGCGACTGTTATTTTATTTAATTGCAGTCAAAAGTATTGCAAATGTTGTCAGCGTGTTTTCTAGAACAGGGGAGGTGCAACCGCCCAGCTTTGTCCAAGAATAGTTGCGCCAAAATTTCACACTTGCTGATGTTCCTAGCCCAGCAGAATCGAACTAAATCACAGGTAAATGATATTTCGTAAATTCTCAGTATACAATTCACTAACTTTCTTGTCAACTACATTGTTTCGGCAAAGTTTGCAACCATTTAACCATTTGATTTTCCGCAGTTGTTTCATACGTTTCTTACTCACACACTAACTGTATGTTTGATGTAAATTTTGTAAACTCTAATACAGCTATGGACTTTGGAACAATCAGTCTTTCCGTTCCGTGTATTGTTGCTCATTCTCTGGGATAATCTAAATCGCTAAATTCTTAACTTATATGCTGCCATGTTTTAGCAGTGACATACGTTTTTTTGTAAAAGCCTGATTTCGACAAGGATTTTCAAACATTTAAAAAAAAAAGTGTCCTGTTTAATATGCCAGAACTGGTTTAGAACTTATCTCCGGCGATCTAGGACTGTAGAGCTTCTGGGCATATGCAGCCCCTACCTTCGCCTCATTGTGCTGTGATCGTTAGCCGGATCAAGATGCGAATATATTCAAATGAAAGAATATATACTATTCGGTAGTACATGTACATGTCTAATTACACTTTGAAAACACTAGGATGTTGGGAGTGGGTTTTTGTCTGTTCTTTTGTTATTGCTAGACAAATACAGAACAATGCAATATCTGTCTTACGACCACAGGGGAGAAGACTTGTATCAAGACAAAAAGACTGTTAATTAATTTCAGTAGATATAATTAAGTCAAATACTATACACACTTGATCCGTAATCCTATTTTATGAGCTATCATTATCACAAGCAGCATGACGTTTTTGTAAACGTGATCACTGCTCACATTGAGGTTAAGTCTCTTAGAGTGTGTATACATGTAGGCGAAATGATCGGAAGCTGATATTGTTTGCATCGAATGTGTTTTTGTATATTTTGATAATATTTGAAATGGAAGATGTAAAGTATTACGACTGCAGTTGTAAATGTCGCCATATTAGCGTCGCAGTTTTATTTTTCAGTTTGTTTATTGTGTGTTATATTGTTAGCATCAATGTTCTTCCATATGTCTACAATTCTTCTCGACAAACTTCAATAAACAGATACAAATTTCACTGTTTCTCCGTTGACCACAGGGTAAGAGATTTGTGCAAGAATATTAGTACTTGATAACAAATGTTTTTATCCCCATTAACTTAAAGTCAAGTTTTTCTCGGCTTGACTGGCGCTCACATAAGGGTCAATTTCATTAGAGTGGATACCTGAAATATCGTTGTCCGATTTTGCTGCCTACCTACCTACCAACCTACCTGCATTGTACGTAACTGTTTTTAATAGTTCAGTATTGTATTCTCCTGAAGTTCCTTTTCGGCGAGTGCAACTGAAAAATATGTACACCTTGTAATTATTAGTGGCATATAACCACTGCGCGTTGAATTGAAATATTTGAAAGCCAAACTTGGTTTTCAGCCGGCCAAAACTTCAAATGTTATACTTGCTATCCTATCCTGCGCTTTCATGCACCCTTGTGCACTGTAATGCGTTGCAATATGGTCTAGCGAATCGCTTTATCATCTGAGCACGTCTGTACAAAGATAAAAATGAGGGCGTAAAAACTCCAATGAATCAAAGTCACAAAAATAACAAATAGTCCGACAAAGATCATTTTGAGTTTGTGATCACTTGGGTTCACGTGCCGCTAAACTTCACGAGCTTCTTGCCAAAAACTTCGTTGAAATCGTCTTCCAATTCGACACCATGGAGAAAATGGGCGCTGGATTTCAAATTATACAGGGAATATGAACTCGTTTTCACTTTGCCGGAAGAACCATTTTCCTTAGTTAAGAACCATTTACTGCCAATAATGTTCTTTATAGAACGTGCAACGTAGGTCTAGGATACTTTTTTCGTTTTTTATTGTAGATCTGGCATCATTATAAATTTCTAATGCTCTGTTAATTTCGGGACATTATAAGATGTTGATGTCGTGTATCATGAGGTTCCTATCGTCTTAATGTCAGAACACCAAAATAATGTTCTCGATTAGAAACGTTATCCCAAACGTATGAAACACCACAGCCGTGTCGCTTGCAACATTAACAGTCAACACCGCCCTCAGCCGAATTTTTAACCAATCACCAAACAGATCTTTCCAAAATGTGAATAAGTCATCTTTCTGGTGCGGCATTTCGTTAACCCAATCCATTACATGGGCCTATACGTCATTTACCTGATTCAGCATTATGCCCTGTTATTAGAATACACAGTTGTGTCTCCTAGTGTTCTACATGCTGTTACCAGTTGTGGTTTCCTCTTATAGAAAATGTCTGACATCATTTGTTTTGTTTTATTAAAATATTATTATTACTATTACTATTGTTGTTGTTGTTGTTGTTGTTGTTTGTTATTATGGTCGTTCTGTCATCAACCCCTGAACTAAAACGGTAGTCCTGCTAGTCGTGATTCCCGTGATTCATATTCCGTTGTATGTTCCGTTTTTTATTATTACTTTTACTATTAGAATTGTTGTTGCTGTTGTTAGTGAAGTTGTTGTTGTTGGTTTTGCTGTTGTTGTTATTATTATTATGGACAGCCGATTCTATGTCATAAGGTTATGCTCCATTATAAGGTAAGGGAAATTAGTTAAAGTTTAACTAAATCTATCTTATCTTTTTTATTATTATTTTCCAGTTCTTAGAATGGTTACCAAAAGAAACAAAAGACATAATGGGGGAAAACAGTGTACTGGTAACGGCATTTGCGCCAACAAATGATGCTTGTACAAATTTCATGAAAAATCAACCAAGCATTTCCAAGAACATTTATTGGCTTAACGTCATTGCCATAAGAAGTCTGGGTGAGTTTAATAATTACACATTAATTTTTCTTTGCATTTAAGAAAAAAAATTCCAGAGATCGTGAGCTCTCAGAAAACGTTGCAATCAAGTCAAACAGACTTAGAAAAGATTTTAATTGTTTTACTTGTAATAACAACGCACTTCAAATCGATTGTCCACACCAGTTATAAATTGAACTGATCCAGACCATAACTAGACGCAAAAAGTATTCACCTCATTGGCATTTGATTTAAACCGTTAGCGTCTTACCTCCATGACTTGCGCATAGAACGCTTGGTCATAAACTGGGACGATTTTGAATGCAGCGAAAAACGGTGGATCAACCAAAAAATTGAACCGTCGTCGCCAGGCAAATTACAGCAAATTATGGTATGTCATTAAGCTGTAGATCATTGCAATTCATTTTTAAAGCTACCATAGTAAGCTTCAATCGTACAATCAAATTGAATATATTAACACATTTAATTATTCTTAAATCAAATAATTGTTTCATTTCATGTTGACCCACATTACATAGCTCCCAATTTTTTGTTTGTAACTGGAGGAAAAAAGTCACCTTATGACTTCACGGTAAGAGCGTTATGGCGTGGGTTATTCCCAAAAATGCAATCTGCATTAAAGAGCTAGATGCAACTTGAATTTTACAAAATGGGGCATTGGAAACAATGCCGTCTACAGTAGCTTATACTGGACTTTACATTTCTAGTTTCTGAACTTATGTCGTTAGTGTTGCTGTTGTTCCATTAAAACATGAGTTTTATTCAAAAATAATTATTTATCTAATCTCTTTAGTTGTACATTAAGTAAATAAAGTAATTCATAAACTACGAGTTTTGTCTTTGTTATGTTTCCAGTGTGGGGAAATTTCACTTTGGCTGAGCTCAAAGAAAAAGGAAGTATAGAGAGAGGATTACACGTCTGGAAGTTATGGTTCAGCGGTTGGGTGAGTAGATGTCTGAACAAGTGCCTGTGGTGCTGTTTGACACACTGTTTAACGTTACTGCCCTTATTGTTTAAGTGTATATTTCAACATTGTCGATAGATCGACAGTGATCACATATTAGAGGCTTTAAGGCATTTTATCATCTTTAAATGCGTCATGTGATGATGTGACGTCTGCTGTGAGGAGAGCTGCAATTTCTCCATTCATGTTAAGAGAAGACTGGCGAGGCATAGATAATCAAGTATAACATCGAAGCGCCTTCATTGATATAATCCAGTTGCAAGGAGACCACGAATATTTCTTTTTTGCATTCTTTTTTTGTAGATAAACAGACGGTATGATTTCTACTTTGTATTTTCCACGATTTTTCCGCCGAGGTGGGATTTTCAAACTTCAATGGGCTACACTATCGTAGAGAGCAATGCTCATAAAAGCTACACATTAATTCGGTGTGGATGTTGATATTACATAATTGTTGGTTAAAAACGTTTGATAGTTCTGGGACCATTACTTAAACTTGTACCTGCATTAAAGTCCACCTTTATCTGCGTTATAATGTAGATGCAACGATTACATCGATAGAAGCTGAATGAATTTGTTATATTTTGTTATATTTAGTGTATAAACAATTAAATTGTTTATTTCTTCCTCTTGTTTGTGTTCGAAACCTCTTCATTTCCGAGTGTGATAATAATGTTTCAGGGAAGATCCACTTACATCAATAATGCTAAATCAGTGTCAAGCATTGTGGCTTCCAATGGACAAATACATGAAATAGATGCTGTAATTTATCCGTTATCACTGGCAGGCACATTGAAGGATGAAATCAATATTGGATCAAAATACAGGTAATAAAATACTTTTGTGCTTTCATCCTTTTCCTGTATTCTTACTTTGGATATATGGCGAATGTGTTAAGTTTGTTAGGTCATATTATGATGAAATAACATCTTCGTTTCAAAATGGCAAAGTTTATGTACACAAGACTTTTTTACAAACATCCTAAAAGTTTCTGATTTAACCTGCATCTTCAGTAACCTTGACTCTATCCTTAAGTACCCACGTGATCATCTTTGTTTGATTAGAACGTCAAAATTATTCCAAGCACAATAAAATGCGTTTTAAACTTTGTGGCGAGAAGATAGTTGAGAGTCCATTCAAATTTATATTCGTGCTGAAATTAAAATCTTAAATCCTCATTCATCAGTACACTAACAGACCACATTGATCCAACTGGTTAGGGTTTTTGTTCATATCTTAATGAATTGTTTCAGAGACTTACTAATCGTTTGAACTGCGAATCGCAGTGGTCAACAATCTGGAATGAGACAAACACGTGTTTTCTTTTGAATCTACACTTGATACAGATGTTACAAATTAAATCGAATTCGAAAAATTTTCAATACTAATACCTTAATTGGTATTTGCTTAAATCAACAATAAATGATAATGCAGGGCAATTTAAATCGTAAGCTGTAAAACAAAGAATGAAAGATATATCATGGCTTTGGCAGGACTTGTCTTTTCTACTACTATGGTTCTTTAAATATTCAATTAATTTATCGTACTCGTTCAAACATTAATCAGGTTTTTTTTTTCACATGTTAACCTCATTCAAATAAATAGTTGGTAAACATTCCAACATAATTACTATACACAAATCATCTACAATTGATGAGTGAATTATTCACCAAAATATTAATATACATTCAACATTTTTTTTAACAACAAAAGGAAATAAACATTATCTTTAAACAGATAAAAATGCGTTGAGACTGAGTACAGAAGTCTAAAATATGGAGAATTAAAAAAGTGGTGTAATCCTGTATTAGTAAGTGATAACGTGTAATAGATACATCACACAAGGCTTTATGGATTACAACTTCTAGTTTATTAAGGGTGCAACATTTCAATGTCTATTCAGGCATCGTTCTCAAGCAGGTCTCTTTAGCCTTCTATTTTGTCACTAGATGTACCCAACAAAAACCTGAGCACTGGTTACACTGAATATCTGAGTCTGGTAATTTCCTAAATCAATAGCCTTCAACAAGAGGCTTTAAAAATTAACAGACATTTGATTTATTACCTTACACATGTTTGCGTTGAACAATCTTTTTTTTTTTTTCCACACTTACACTATATGTTAATTGTTGTATTAGAGTTAACTTGTTCGAAATTATCAACATTTACATGTTGTGTTATAATCAATGCAGTAATGAATATTCATGAGGCTGCCTACCATATCAATTATTTTCAGAGCATATCCATACGTGACAAAAAAAAAATTCCCCATAATGTTTGATTGGAAGTTTAAGCGTTTGGGTTTTTGGGGTTTTAATACTTCATATGTATTGGTATATGAAAGTGAAGATTCACTTACATATTGTAAACTATAGATGGACAGCGACAATCCATACATTTCGTATATGGATAAATAGATTGGGAATTAGATGCCCTTTAAGCTTAAAGTGTCATGTCCTACACATTTAAGGTGTCTTTATACTTGTATTGACGGATCAAAATGATTGATTGATTGTTTGATGACTATATTTGAAACAAAGCCAAGGTTTCTGTACACTAAAACAAGACAATCATAAGGGGTACTGTACATGTAGGCAACACTGGAAAATCATGAGAACATGCGACAAATGGTCACATGAAATTCTACGTTGGGTGAGAAATTTTTTTTTTTAAATTATTTTTATTTTTTATAAAACCTATTCCAATATTGATGTCAAACCAGAAAGAGTTGAATTGAATTGTACATGATGTTTACGACTTTTTTCGAACCGCATACAGTGGTTTTTCATCAACCTTGTTTGATATTGCCTAAAACCTTTTTAGCGCGACTTCAGCGCACAATATGAAATAATACTCAATTTTACTAACTTTTCATTGTCAATTAAACAAAATCAACATGCTGGTGGATATGACACTGGATGAAGTGAGGAAACCTGTGGGTCATCCACTGTTTCATGTTATTTTGAATTATATAGCTTGTCAGTGGCCAAAATGAGCCAAAACTCAATATTTTCTAACAAAACTGAATATCAAATTTAAGAAAAACAAAATTTGCTGTTATTTTTCATCAGGGTATTCCCTACATGTATGACCTTAGCCCCAATAACAGTGCCTGTCATATAAAGACTGGCCTCCTTCAGATTGATTGATTGGTGTTTTACACCATGCTTAACGGTATTTCACTTATATGATGGCGGTGCATTCCAACAATGATTGACACTAGCATAACCAAGATGTCAAGCATTTCCATAATGTTGGAAAGTTCATTTTCCTCAGTGCTAAAATAAAGACAGTATTAACAGTATTTTCGTTATTTTGGAATAACACTTTCTTAGTTAGAACATATACCTGTTCAGAAAATTTTGTAGGT
>JARFOD010043203.1:0-10180 GCA_031763545.1 Mopalia muscosa | reverse complement strand
GCTACTACATCTTGTACTTCTGAATGTTATTATCTAATCATTAATTTGCTTTACACGCATCTGGAAAAGCCACTAAGACGTCTTAGAATGTACTCCCGCGCATCATCTCCGACGGATGGTTGACGGACAATTTTATTAGTTATTGACTTTTTTCGAAGGGTGTACGGACTTTTATGACCGTCCTGCAAACTCGTACGCCCTGAGCTACCGGCAAAGGAGCGTTCGGGCTTGCAGGGCGGCCATGAAAGTCTGTATACATGTAGTACACCCTGAGAAAAACGTCTATAACGAGTTTATTTATACATGCTAAGCCACAGTATGTGCGATTATAATCTTAGAACCCCAAGAAAATAAGTTCTGCAGCGATATGATCTACATTTGCGTTCCGAGGTACCTCCCCTGACGACTAACGCTGCCATGACAACGCATGCAGCTTTCAGACACGTCGACAGGGCCAATGACGCTGAAAAAAAAGGGTCAACGCAAATTTGTTTCTGAAATTTTAGCGTCATTAAAATTGAGCGATTGTAAAGCAGATATGTTTTAAACTAACTCTGTCAACCAAAAATCGATTTAAAAAAAAAGGTTTTATTAAATGTAGAAAATATGGTTTGAAGCGTAGGCGGCCATGAACTTCAATGTAATTATCTAATCATAAATTTGTTTTACACGTATCTGGAAAAGCCACTAAGACGTCTTCGAATGTACTCCCTCGCATCATCTTGGACGTTGCCATTGTGACATACATGTTTGTCAAAACAACTGATAACATAGTCCGAGACCATTGAACAACATTGCAACCCTATGCGGGTGGGTTGCGTGCCGCTGGTAAATATACATATTAAATAACCTAGAGGTATAAATGAGACAACTATGACCCCTTTGCTTGTCGCCGTTTCAACTACCAAAATTCACAGACTGGCGCTGCATGAGCGTACAAATAGTTAAAATCCATGTCGAAAACAAAAACAGCCTATGTTTTAAACAAATAAATTCATTATCCGTAAACAAGCTTGTGATATTTCAATACACGTTACATCCCCGTGTGTGATTGTTCATTTATCAAATTTCAGATAATACATGGCCGACCCCACTTCAAACTTTGTTTTCTTAATTTTAATAAACTTTCAGCGATTGTATAGTTGAAAACATGTCTGCTTTACAATCGCTATGATTTAAAGGCATCAGAATTGTTTTAGAAGACTTTTCTGCGGCGTTTTTCGCGGTTTTACATATCGGCCGAGTCTGATGACGTTGTCATGGCAGCACGCGATGCTAGCGGAGGCATCATCAAACCCGCAACGCCTGCGTTGCGTCGGCTGGGGTTTTCACTCCGTGCCAAACTGACGCCAGAGGTCTTAACTACAACACTGTGACATATGGCTCAGGCTGAAATCCCTAAACAGCGTAGCACAAGTGACACAAATTTACCTCTGGATTTATCTCTAATTTTGGTGGGAAATAAAACCTAGTTAAACGTCTATTTTAATGCCTTGCGTAAATAGTCGATGCTACATAGGCGGATACAGCCTGCAAAAGAAAGCTCAAGTGTGTAGTATAGTTAAGACAACTCGTGTCTTTGTCGAAGATGTAACTTGTATTCTCAAGCGGATTTCAGAAAACCATTAGTAATAAATTTAGTTTTTTAAACTATATATTATAGAGCTTTGTATCCATAGCAACCAGATCATCGTTCGTACTCCAGTTAAAAGAATGTTAACTGCCAGTTCAACACGAACTGTTTATTACAACCATTTAAAAATCTCTCCGTGATGTTTTTGTCCAAATCGGGAATGAAAAAACCACAAACAGTTTTGCAAAAGCTTTGTTGAAGGGCTATCGTGTGAAGCCACACAGAATCAGCACCAGAGCATTTATTTAGTGCTGTAATCAATTTTGTACTTAAAATGACTTTACTATATTTTTGATTGTGATACACTCCATCAATAAAAAGTCGTACATACAATGTTTATTGGCAAATTATTGTTTCTTCAATGTAAAGCACAGTATCACATCTATCTAGAACAGCACGTCCCAATTCGGAATGTGGAACGACCCTGGTGTGATATACCGGTACCACGCAAACAACTGCAACTCGGCACGCTTAATACAATATAACACGATTGCTCCTTGGAATTTAATGGGACATTTCTCTTAAATGTACATCTCAGGGGAATAAAACTTGATTTGGCCCATGCTTTATAATGTCTCGTAAATAACCGCTGAGTTTCAAACAAGTAAATGTAAAGCCACCGCTTCGAAGGCACGTTAAAAGCCGTTGCCTTACTAACATGCAATTGGATTGATTGATTGGTTGAAGACTGTTTTTTTTATTTATCTACGTTGTGGTGTGAACATATTATCATAAATTATAATTGTAATCTCAAGGATATTTCAATAAACTATTAGTTTGTTGTCCAGAGCAGCCAACCCGTCGTTCACAGATCCTGTGCTAGCGCTGTTGAATTGTGGTCCCGTACCGCGCTAATCGTCGTTGAAAATGAGCAGTTTAATATTCTCTGTTATAATAATTTCTAAGAAAGTCAGTGTGTAAAGGAAAGTGTTCACTCAATGAACCGATTAGATCAACTTTTATTTACTCTTTTCTGGAACGGTTTGCGTAGAACTAAAAGAACATAACGACTTTAAATAGACGACATGTATAGCTGTATTTCTGAGATTTCGATTTTGTGTTTGCATGATTGTGGTTTAACGTCGTACTCTAGGGTATTTCACTTATATGTCGAGGGATTATCCACTTTACACTGTCACTTGCCTTATTAAGGTGGAAAACCGGGAGGCAACCACCCCCGTGATTGCCGGAGCAGTATATTGTGGCTCACTCCTACATGTATACCTGATGGTCGTCAGACGGACTCGATCCCGTGAACGGTAAATTGGAGTAGGATTAGGAGACGCTTACGCTATCACTAAGCCTCGGCCGTGGTCCCTGAGCTTTTCGAGTTCTCTGTGGAATTTTCCAGATGATCAAGATAGAGAACTTCGAAAACTGATAAATAAAGTTACAGTAATGCTTCACCTATTCAGAAAACCTGACTGCTATCTACTACTCAATACCAATTATCTGATCAGATATTATACCATGCCCATGGGCTCTGTCCTTGTTTCACCTGCTCCATTGCATTTGTAACGATTTCTTTCCACGCTTCATTCCCACTCGTCCAATTATTGGTTTCACAAATCGTTCATCATTTGAGTGGAAGGTTCTTTGTAATGTAAAATAAAATGAAATAAACAGGAATAAAGCTGACCACAATAAACCATAAAGTTGTAGATGTTTTTAGATAGAAGAGATGAACAATGACAACATTTACATTTATTTAATTACTATTAGAATGTAAGTATATTCTTATAAAATATATCATCAAATAAAGTGCATGGTTAAGCAATAGGTGGAAATGTCACGTGTTTAGCTTAAACCTGTATGAGAGGGTGCTGTTAAATGGTTCAGAGTAGGTAAATCGAGATCAGTCTGTATGGGGAGCAATCTAATTAAAATCAGATCAGAATTATCTCCCCTGTATTTTCGCCACACTGATATGTGTTTCATCATTTTCTTAAATACAGTTATAATGATTATCTCTTTTGGTGACGCTTTAAAAGTTTCTTTAAAGAAACTGAAACCATTCACACAAAGTTATATACTAACAGACAAATAAGAAGCTATCGTGGAATATTTGTACTACGTGAGGTAGGACATAATTCGATTGTTATTCTACTGTTCTTGTTCTGGATTTCGATGGTAAAACGTAAAACTTTTGGATGAACACAACACAAAACAAACACAATACAAAATATAATTGGTAAACTAATACTACTGTGGACCGCCGATAATCCATCAAAGTTTGTTGTTTTTTTTATGTCGATTACGTTTCATCAATGGTAGTATGCGGGACAGTTCACTTACCATATAAAATACATTTTAATATACAGTTGAACAGATTCATTGAAAAGTTTGAAGCTTATTACAAAGCTAAACACTCGGCCGTGGCTTATTGGTTAGCACGTGCGCTTTTTAAGCCTACTTCGATGATTCGTACACAGGATCGAGTCCGTCTGTCGACTCTCAGGTATATGAGTGTCACAATATGTGGCTCCGGATATCGCAGGGTTGGTTTTCACGTGGTTTCCTTTCGGTTTTCCACCGCAATAAGGCGTTGGGTTTATAGGGATATATGGAGAAGGTCAAACATGAAATACATCTAAACTAGAACCATACAAAATGCCCCCCATGTTCTAATACCCTCGAGTGCGGCGTTAAACCCCGATAAAACAGCCAAAACAAATATTACAAAGCTACATGTATAGCATAGCTGTGTGACAAAATATGATGTGAATGTGGCATTCAATATTAAAAAGTTTTTCTCAATGCAACGCATTGTTTTTGTAGCTAATGGAATTGGTAAAGCCACACTTTTTTTGTGAATGTCAGCTAAGCTCCAGTCGATTAATGTAATGCATTTTAAAAGACTTTCGACGTTGCTTGTCGAGTGTACGAGAAACGTCTTGTCAGTGACACCAAACATTTTTGGTTCAGTTTTGTGATGTTTTATCGGCGGTTTCCGTCAATTGACGGAATAGTCGGCGAAGATGTAAAGGACATTCAAGATACTGTTTCAGACGATTTCATTTCGACAAACCAATATTTCCCCCTAAAATATTTGTCACAATACTTGTTATACTTATCTACTACAAATTGAATTCCACCTAAAATTACAAACAAATATTTGCGAAATAGTTAATAAAGGCATTTCTGGATTAAATTGAATTGTAAAGATATAATCGTTTATATTAGTAAAATGAGGCCAATAATTGGACGATTGTGAAATGACATGTGGTAAGAAATCGATCCAAATTCAATGTAACAGAGAAAAGAGGGATATAGTCCATCGGCATGGTATAATAACTGATCAGATAATTGGTTTTGAGTAGTCGACAGGAGTCAGGTTCGGTGACAATGGTTCGTTGGGTTTATAGGGATATATGGAGTAGGTCATACATGAAATACATCTAAACTAGAACCATACAAAATGCCACCATGTTCTAATCGTCAATTCCATGTGATGGCAGACATGAAATTGATGTAGTTATCGTCCTGCTCGTCACATTTATATTTGATTTGTCATCACAATTGTATTTCAGCAAAGCTTAGCGTATTCCTTTAGTCTTGCCAACTGCGCTTCGTGGTGTTTAATCCCCATGACAACCCGCTAATCGTTCATGCGTTATGGTAATACCATACGTGATAAAACACTGTTCTTTCAAGGTGAGATTTCTATTCCAGCAAATCGCAGTGATTCGATAAGTTTGTGACACTATGAAAGACTTTTTCTAATTATATTCATTAAATGTATAGAAACAGGTGACATAGTAAGTAACAAAACAAAAAAATATAATTATATGTATGTAATTGTGAACAAAGAAACGTGTTGACAATCACGTGTGAGTATACCCTCGTTGTTGCCTCCAAGTGATTCGCGACGGTCTTTTACGATTCTTTTATCATTGTAAACTTTATGATGTGTATTCAATGTAAGCTATTATGATAGAGGGTCATACAAAGGAATAAAATATGTCAATATAGAATTTTAATTTGAATCTAGAAATTGTTGATATCCTGTTTAAAACTATGTCAGATATAGCTATTTAAAATAAGTACAGTTCATGTGTTTAGTGTTCGCGTTATCAGCAAAAGGGCGTTCATCACCAGTTGGCCATGTAAGAAAGATTTTTGTCGCAACAGACACAAAAACATTGTTCGTGACATTGGCCTCTGATATGGGACTTAATATCAGAGGCAAGGCGCCGCGTTTCGATATAACTAATGTTTTTTTCAGACTTAATCACTTGGATTTGCTTTTCTTTTATAAAATGGCTACAGTCTTTGGGGGAGGCCATGTGGGCCTCCTTGCAGTTGGAGCATTTAATAGTGTTGTTGCATTCGAAGCCATCATTGCCTTCTTCGGAGCACAGAAAGCATACCTAACCACCTCTACACTGGGTGACAGTTGATGCACCTTGTTCGGTTGGGGATGAAGGTATCCACCATTATAGGTGCGGTCTGGAACTGTAGTTGAATCAAACATAATCACGTAGGATTAAGTTTTATTAGGTTACCATCCTTTCTATTTGTAAAGCGCTTAACCGTAGTTATACTTTGATCACCCAGCTCATTGCAGATCTCTTTCTCTGATAGATCAGAATGATCTATGCCTCTAGGATGATCGCTTTGCTGCTGTGATCAATACGGTGTGACTTTCACAGGTGAATCCAAAATTTTCTTTGATTTAAGTAGTTTAACAGTCTGTCGCTGTCTGATACATTCCACAAGAATGTCACCAGAGCGCACTTTAGTGATATCTTTAAGGGTTTCTGCGGTACCCTGCTAAGTTAATCTAAAAAGCATACAGTTATTACCTACGAAATCAACAACATGCCTATATTACTGTTTATACTGACACACCCTGTCCCTATAGTCTTGTTATTCTCATAATGTTTGCCTAATTTCCCCTGTTGGGAATTACCCACACCAGTTAGCTTTATCCTAATATTGATCCCTTAATGTAATCTCATTGATTTGTTTTCTAAAAGCCATTTACTTATTGTTTTTGCAACTGTTATTTCAACTGTAATATTTATATTTATATATATACTGCCATTATTCTGCCCTGTCTTTGGGAGAGGTGCTAGCATCTGCACTGAAACGTTGCCCGATAATAAATATAGAAGTTGAAATCCATAGAATCGTGTTATTTTACTGCTACTGCTTCTAAATGCCATTATCCGCCGTCATATCTGTGAAATATTCTTGAGGACGACGTTAAACACCAATCAAACAAACAATCTAAATGCCACTAAAACAAGTAATACGACGTCAAAATGGAGACGAGGTTATTAGGAAAAAACATATCAAGTCTTCCAATGACCTGCCCTTCCCATTGAAATGCAGAAATCTTGGACTTCTTCCCAAAGGATTACATTTGATAATCTCCGGTCACCTCATCAGCTGCCAGAAAAATAGAAACTGCCTCACATCGTCTAGTGAAGGAGAGAATCCATTATCAGGGGTAAAACAAAGCCATACTGTACACAAAAATAACGTCGTCAGTCATAATAAATATAGAAGTTGAAAGCCACAGATTTGTGTTATGTTTCTGCGGTACTTGTTGTGTGTTTTGTATGTCGCAGAAGAGGTAGGTAAAGAAGATTTCTTTAAATACGAAACTACATTTTAATTCTGCCCTTATAAGGGGGTATTGTCACCCCAACAATACCTAAAATATATATCTGGTTGTTTCCCACTTAATTGGCCCATGAACCCCCACCTTCTGCAATGATCAAAATAGACTTACCTTTGTTTTATAATACCGTTATTTTTTCACTGATGTTTTTTTTGGTTTTTTTTTTTTTACGCTTTCTAAGGAATTTATCTTGGATCATTGAAGAGGTTGGCAACAAGCCGATTGATCATGTCGGGCCAAACTGACTACCCCTCTAGAAAAATATCGGACCAAAATGACATGTTAGGGCAAAATGGCTATGTAGCACCCTTTTGCCAGACAAATTACACCTCAGTCACCAGGATTTCATTTTCCTGGACGCAACACACGGCCAACAGACTGCCTCTTTCTCCCATCTTACGATCAACCGAGGAAGCCGGCAGGAGTATTCTGCAGGGCCTGTTGATGTTAAATGGCCCATCCGCAACCCCATGGGGTTGAAACGCATCTTTCATAATGTTTGGCAAAATAAAAAAGGTTTACAAAGATAAAAGTTTTACTTCTTGTCGTATGGCCCATCCGCAACCTCACAGGGTTGAAACGCATCTTTCATAATGTTTGGCAAAATAAAAAAGGTTTACGAAGATAAAAGTTTTGCTTCTTGTCGTCAAAGAAACCATAATTTAGTTCAGATGGTGTCCATAAAACTACATGCTTATTGGTGGAACAGGAGACAGAATGTCGTCATTTCCTCTCAAGGGCGATATTTAAAAAAATAAAGCTGATAGGCTCAGACGTATTTCAAATCGATATCGATGCAGGCTTTTCACTTTTATTCAAACTGCGTCAACGTTAATGGATTTCTTTTACCAAACAGATATTTTATAAGTACTAAATAATTGATAACTGCCAAGTTTTTCAAACGACCTGAAACACATACTAATAATTGCATATTGGTATTCTCTCCACAAGCCTGTTGACTGGAGATGATGATTTTTGTCAATGTGCATTAATTAGTACCACTAAGCATAATGGCTGATCATCACTGCCCTCTCCCAACCTACTGAAAGCAACTCATCCATTTTTATACGCCCGTCATTTGACGGGGCGTATTATGTTATAGGGTTGTCCGTCAGTCAACTTTTTGTTTTCCAGACGTTAACTTGAAAACCGCTTATTTAATTCGAATCAAACTTAGTATGTGTGTTCCATGTCACAAGACAGCGCTTGGGATTGATTTTGGCATAAAGGTGGCGCCACCTGGTGGCAAAGTCTAAATTGGGTTTCTGTATGTTAACTTGACAACTTTTCGTGGAATTAAAATCAAACTAAGTGGGATTGTTCCATGTAACAAGATGCCGCTTGAAATTAGTTTTGGTCTTTGTCGGACTACAGGTGGCGCCCTCTTGTGGCATAGTCTAAATTTCGTTTCTATATGTTAATTTGAAAACTTCTTGTGGAATTCGAATCAAACTTTGTATGAGTGTTTTATGTGACAAGGCGGCGCTTGGGATGAAGTTTAACAAGACGTCGCTTGAAATTAGTTTTGGCCAATGTCGGACTACAGGTGGCGACCCCTAGTGGCAAAGTCTAAATTTCGTTACCTATGTTAATTTGAAAACTTCTTGTGGAATTGAATCAAACTTAGTATGTGTTCCATGTGACAAGGCGGCGCTCGGAATGGATTTTGGCATATGTCGACATACAGATGGCCCCAACTAGTGGCAAAAACTTAATTGGTTTTCTGTATGTTATCTTGGAAACTTTTTGTGGAATTCACACCAAACTAAATTTGATCATGTAACGAGACATCGCTTGAAATTGGTTTGAGCGGATGTCGGACTACCGCTGGTGCCACCAGGTGGAAAAGTCTAAATTTCGTGTCTGTATGTTAATTTGAAAACCTGTTGTGCAATTGTTGAATCAAACTTAGTGCATGTATGAGTTTCTTGTATGACAAGATATCAATTGGGATTGGTTTTTGGCGTGTGTCAACCTAAAGGTGGCGCCACCTGGTGGTAAAGTCTAAATTTGTTTTCCGTGTGTTTACTTAAAACTTCTTGTGGAATTCGAATCAAACTTTATATGATTGTCCCATGTGACAAGACGCCAGCTGGGATTAGTATTGGCATATGTCGGACTACAGGTTTAAAGTTAAAATTTCAGTTCGGTATGTTAATTTGAAAACTTCTTGTGGAATTCTAATCAAACTTAGTATGACTGTTGTATTTGACAAGACAGAGTTAAGATATTCCACATGTCAAAGATGCCGTGTAGGATTTTGTTTGGTATATTCTTGTCTAGACATGCTGTCACTCGGTGAATTTTATTCAAACTTAATTTTAATATTCCATGTCACAAGATTTCTTCGGGCTTATATTGCGACTCACTTGAGCTCTTGTTCGTTTTTAACTCACTACGGAGTCTGTAATGATCACAACTTAAAATCTTTCTTTTGTGAACATTGGCTTGTAGGAGATTCTGCTGTTCCGGTGCGCACACAGTCAATGCTAAAACAAGCCGAAATGTTGTGGTATTTGTCTGTTTGACCCATGTAATCCTTCTAGCTAGTTAGCCAGCAAAGATAATGAAGGTTTATATCACGCTGTGATATAAGCGATCAAACAACGCCATACGACTCCAAGTCAAACAAACAACGAACTAAAAGACTTGCGCGATCGATACTAGATCCTCACACATACACAAGATGCCGAGTCAAAGTCAATTCTTAACATCCAAATAAACAACCCGGGCCTTTAAATCAAGAGTAATTCGTCATTTAGTTAGTTGTCTTCAATTATGTTTGGTCGATTGCACGTTACAGTGACATGTCAAAGTTTGGTGTTTTCTATATACCCCATTTGGCGTAAGACCACTATTATTCACTTCCGTTTTGTCAGCCTCGAATATAGTTCTTAGTAAAAATGGTGTGTAGTCTT
>JARFOD010043192.1:0-10181 GCA_031763545.1 Mopalia muscosa | reverse complement strand
TCTGTTGCCCTGGTGTTCGTAGAGCTAAAGGGTAATGGAAAGCAGATTTGTTTGTGATGTTCTGTATTTGTGTCCGTTGCCATATAAGTGAAATACCCTTGAGTATGACGTTAAACACCAATAAAACAAACAAACAAAATAAACAATCAACAGGAGATGTGTCCACTCCAATTGTAATATCATTCAATTTTCAAACGGTATAATGGACGATTTCTGCATGGTGATTATTTTGAGCAATATATATATATCCACCTGAAACACACAAACCGTGGCAACTAACAGCCATCCACACAAACAAATATGACAATTCGATATGGTAACAATACCTTGGCTACAAGAACGAAAATGATTTAACTAAGATACTTGAAGTTTCGTTGATACTGTGAAAGAAGTGGGACTCAACACTATCCATTTTATGAAACATTTTAACTTCAATATAATGAATCGATTAAATAACAGATCACCGCCATGAACACACGCAATGAGACAATCTTTGGACTAATGAGCCTTCCGCGTTTATGATATTATAAGCCATTCTCTACACAAGTAACGTATTCTTGCAAACAAATGGATTGATTGTACATGTAGTTCTTTATTAACTTAATGTCATTTTAATCATATAATAGCTTGGGTAAAACAGTCATTTCAGTAGATCTTCTTGCTGCAAAACTAACCAGGGTTGCCTTTTTTAATTTTGTAATTAACAAACTCAGCTTCGCCAAGTGGAATGCTAGGAAGGGCTTTTCCAAAGGAACAGTGATTATAATAATGACTTGTATTGCTGACGAATTGGGAAGCGATTATAAGACTTGCTATATCGATTGATAAACCCGTAAAAGCCCTTGCTGAACTATGATATCCCAGAAGTAGCTGGAACTAACAGGCAGTTAATATAATCATCGTACATTCTCCTCAGAGAATTTCGAATGATAATACAATTTTACACAGAGAATTTCCCTCGACAGAGGTCGTTGGGTGCCAAAACAATGAATAAATAGGTCAATTCCTAGTTCCTTTTTTCTTCCACTTTTCGAACCAAGTTGTAACAATAATACCATCTGATTAGCCCCAGGCTTGGCGAATCCAAAAGCAACGCTTCGATTACTTAACATCATTTTCAAGTCCACAAAAATATATCTGAATACCTGCAGAGAATATATACCACAATATAACCTTGAAAGTGTTTTGTGCTGACTGGATGATTAATAATGTATTTCATTTTCAATCAATCTGTCAACACTAGTGACTAATAATAATGACCTCTATTGTATAACGGTGTGTGCAATGTGTTTGAACTATTTTATCGAATCAAGCAAAAACACATAGATTTAACACTTAACATTAGGTCTAATTGACTCGTTTTGTAAATGAAAGAGATCAACATTTCAAATAACAATTTTCGCTCAAGACAGTAATATTCATTGGCTTTAATTAGCATGGCTTTAATAAGCAATGCAGGTGTGTACATTTTTTAATACTACAATTCTAAATATGATTAAAACGGATATAAATATCAATCATTGTATCGATTAGTGCAATTGTTTTTAAGACAATTTGTAGGTGTAAGATTGCTGCATTTCTTCTTATCTGAACTGTCATATTTGATCACCACGCAGGCATTCTTAAGCACCCCAGTTGCCAGTCATAAACAGGGCCTTCGTGCCGGAGTGGTCTTGAGTGGCGCTCTACTGAGTGTATGCTTCTGGTCCACATATCCGTTCACCTCTGGGGTCGGGGGTTTGATTCCCGCGAATCATGTGTGCGTTAGTATGCCAGCAACCAGCGGAGGGTAGTGGGTTTCTGAGTTAATATACAACCTAGTTTTCCTCACACTTTAATACTGGTCATTGATCTGTAATTGGGATTTAATCAAATAAATGCAACATCGGATGAATAAATAAATAAAAAAGATTTCGGGCACTAGGGTTTCACACAGCATGCGCGAACTAGCTGTCTTATGACAACGTACTTGTCATAGAACACCGAAAAGGAAACATGTTAATGACATGTCTAGGCAAGAATTGAAGTGATCGATAATAGTACCATTAAGTCGAATTGTTATAATATTCTTGAGAATACATTGTAGTTACTAATAAAGCTCATATAGGAAACAAATAGGAGGATGTAGGTTGTTATTGTGATAGTCTGACAGATATATCCAATCCACCATATCTGGTTCAACAGTGACAAGTACATCGTGGGGACTATAGGACTAGAACAATCCCTCTTTGTATATTGAACTGGTTCAATTATACTAATGTTTCCGCCAGATGATACAGTACAAATAGGTTTCAATACACTCGAGACGACAGTACTTATATCTAAGGAACTTTTTTAGTCAAATTGAAACCGTATTAAGCAAAATTGATGGCACACACAGTAATTCTGTTTTAGATTGAATCCACAAGTTGTAAGACTTTGTTCACTAAGTATAGATCATATGTGTACCGTTAATTTATTTAAACTATTTATTCAAAAGGATCAAAAAAAGGCACAGTATTACAGAGCCGATAAGTTATGGATTTCCTAATCGGAAAGTCTACAATATCACGTAACACTAAAACAGGGCCATAGTCAACGCCAACCAAGGTCAAATGGCAGGCGTGTAGAGGCATGGCTACGTCAGGATACATTTTTGTGGAGACATACATTATGTAGGTTTCGTTAACGTATAAAATGCAATTGGTTGGCGATAGATGCTGCATTCGTTTAAACGTAAATTTTAGTTTTTTGCTTAATAAAACTTGTGTATGTCTTTTGGTGTTAATGTCCATTGTATCATCTGTCAAACAAAATACATTTAATAATCCGCTTTTGTGTGAGCCTGTTCATATGTAGACTTTCATGCCATAAACCTTTTTGAATTTGAATAGAAGACAACGTAAATTGACAGGTCTATGTACAGCCGAACTTTGTCTTATTGCACAGAATAGGTAGTGATTAATTGCAAATTGTATTCAATGGCAATTTACTGAGCTAAAGTTATAGGAGTCAAATTATATTAAGACAAGGGATCACTAATATTGCTGTAAATTACTGATGATGGATTGATAGAGCTATCATTCGACTTTGTTCATGTGGCGCCATGTGCAGCATATTGAATGCCTCAAAAGGCAACACAGCGTAAGACTTACAATAGGTTATACAGTACAAATAGGTTTCAATACACTCGAGACGACAGTACTTATATCTAAGGACATTTTTGTAGTCAAATTGAAACTGTATTAAGCAAAATTGATGGCACGCACAGTAATTCAGTTTTAGATTGAATCCACAAGTTGTAAGACTTTGTTCATTAAGTATAGATTATATGTGTACCGTTAATTTATTTAAACTATGTATTCAAAAGGATAAAAAAAAATAGGCATAGTATTACAGAGCTGATAAGTTATGGATTTTCTAATCGGAAAGTCTACAATATCATGTAACACTAAAACAGGGCCATAATGAGGCATGTAAACCTCATGTAAACACATAAAAACGTTATATATAGGCCTACGCACCCCTCTAACAACAATGTGTGTCGTCCCTACGGATTTGATGTTGCTTATTGGAGAATACACAAATTTAAATTATCATACTTTATTGCCAGCATGCAGGACACAAGCATGTCATTGGAATAAAAGGCTTCTGCCCATATTATCAAAGCACATTACAGTATACATTATCCCCATTAAATAAACTCACTTGATATTGTTGTAAAGCTCATTATTTTAACTGTGCTGCAGTAACACAGTCAGTTAGAAATGACTAGTTTGATTGGATGGTGAATAATACGGCGCGTTCAATGGTATTTCACTAATTCTGTTTTCTTGGAAAGTGCTACGTAAATACAGTGTTGCCATCAGACTTAAAAACGGTATTCTAATAAATCTTACATCACTGTCTGAGGAATTTATCTTCGCAAAGGTTAAATTAAAGATCTCTACAGTACATCATGATAATTCATCCAAGCTTTTCAGTTGGTGTTAAACAGAATTAGAGCTGGACATACACATTCTAACCATTCCCGTATTGTGTTTGACATGGTTTTCCCAACAGTTCATTGATCACATGTAAATATACTTGACAACTGAGAGGAAACCTCGACAAAAACCCTGCGAATGCCGGGGCAAGATGACTTACTCATTTAACAGGTAGTTATTAGTATTTATACAATTTTATGTTAGAAACTATAAAGATCATGCTTTGAATAAACATTTATTTTAAATGTCTTGTGGAGGTAACATACACACTGTATGCTTGAATTTACTCCCGAAGGAAAGACGTTTGTTTGATTGACCAATATTAAGTCCATCGGTGGAACATCCCTGTGAGACACTGACAAAAGGCATTTTATTGGTGCAAACATACAACTCATTGATGCGATAAATTGATCTTTAATAAGTAATGCTCATTTACTCGTTTATGCGTATTTAGTAAACTGATATAGTTTCTCTGTAGTAAGGTTTGGTGGGAAGCTAATCTACTTACAGGTATATCGTATTTCCTCGGTCTATAATTGAAGTATAGAATTTAAGAAAAGAAAACAGTACTTACCTTTTCTGAAATTATTCGCATGACAATCATCTCATTTCCTGTAATAATCCCAAAGGCGTAGAGAACTAGTGGTCATCTCTTTGATCCTACAATTAATATTTCGTATTACAAAAATTCTAATTATATAGGAATTACTTGTTAATCTGCATATATGCATGTTTTTTTTAGCTAAGAGGTTTCGATTCGATATATGTAGACCCCCCCGAAAACAGCAACAAAAAAAAACAAAAACAAAACACCGTCAATATCAACTAACTCATTACTTCAATGATAAATATAAACTGCCTATCTCCACCATTATTGCCTTTCCTCATAGCATCTCTACTATGACGACTATATTATAATGTATATTAATATATGAGGAGAAAGTGTATCCTCTTCAATTGTTATATCACTGTGAATTGTTAGTTCGTGTTTCAGACGGTATAATAAAGATTTCTGCATAATGCTTATTTGGAGCAAGGTATATCTCCACCTGAAACACACAACTCGTGGCAACTGACAGCTATAAACCCGAAATGAGATACATGAAGTTTCTTGTTGCGTTTGATTGATACTGTGGACGAAGTAGGACTCAACAGTATCTATTTAGTTCAGCATTTTAACACCAATATATTGAACTTAATGCCATTTCACCCATATGATAAGTTGGATAAAACAGTTATTTCAGTAGATTTTGATCCTGCAAACCTAACCAGGTTTGTCATTTTTTAATTAACATAGTCGGCTACGCAAAGCGGAAAACTTGGAACGGCTTTTTCGAAGGAAAACTGAATATAATAATTACTTTTAGTGATGACTAATCGCGAAGCGATTATAAGACTTCAAAATATCACTACTATATCGATTGATACATGTGTAAAAGCCCTTGTTGAACTATGATGTCCCAGGAGTGGCTGGAACTAACCGGCAGTTAATATAATCTTCGTACATTCACATCCGAGGATTTCAAACGATAATGCAATTTTAGACAGAGAATGTCCCTCGACAGAGGTCGTTGGGTGCCAAAACAATGAATAAATAGGTTAGCTCCTAGTTTCATTATTTCCTTCCACTGTTCAAATATAGTTTAACAATAATACCATCTGATTAGCCCCTTGCGAATTTCCAGGATTCGCGAATCCAAAAGCAACGCTTCCATTCTGTACTTAACATCGTTTTCAAACCCACAAAAATATATTTGAATACCCGCAGAGAAAACATAACTTTGAAAGTGTTTTGCCCTGACTAGATCAATAATCTTTTTTATATTAAATCATTTCTGTCAACACAGTGACTAATAATAATGACCTCGATTCTATATCGCCTTGTGGAATGTGTTTGGACTTTTTTTTATGGAATTCTACAAAGAACAATGATTTTAACACTTTACTTATGTTATATATATAGATAATCTGACGTTCTATAGGTATTGATATCTAAATAAACCATGAACGATCATTAAACATATGTCTTCCTTATTAAAAGCATAATACCAGTCAGATGGCACACGTTAGTACTAGCCTCTTGAAAAGGCGTTCACAGTATTCCACTTGGCGAAGCCGACTGTAAATTTAAAAGAAAGACAACCCTCGCGAATTTTTCGCTCAAGTCATATTCATTAGTTTTAATTAGCATGGCTTTAATAAGCAATGCCGGGGTGTTTATTTTTGTTTAATACTGCAATTCTAAACATGATTTAAAACATATATAAATATCAAGCAATGTATCGATTAGTTCTTTATAAGTAAATTTGTAGGTCTACGATTGCTGCATTTTTTCTTATCTGGACTGACATATTTAATCTAACCGCGGACCTCCTTAATAAGCTCCCTTTTGGCCAGTCGCAAACGGGACCTCCGTGGCAGATGATCGCTCTAGTGAGTGTATGCTTGGTCTAGCCCCACGACGACTACAGAAAAAGCGTATACGTCGTGGGATTTGTGTGCAAAATATGGTGAAGATTATACCGGATTACAAAGGTGTGAAACAGTTGTTCTTTTTAGTGGCTTTATTTACACTACAAAATAACATCATAACTTATAGACATCTTTAGTTACAGCACAAAATCACACCATAAATCATATAATTAAACATACACATCGTTAGAAAAGCTTTATTTACAATATAAATAATAATAAAAAGTAAGACTTTATGGATTTTCAACTTCTGGCTTTATTCACACAAAACGTTTCAGAGCAGATACTGGCGCCGTTTTCAAGCTAATAATAATAATAACATAAAGAGCATATACATATATACAGTTTGAGGCACCACATGTGTAAAATCAAAACTAAAAATTGGGGAAGGCTAATTAGGTTAAGAACAGTGAAGACCATTTTAGGTCGCCAAAATGATTAGATATAGAAAACACAGATGCTCTTTACTTCAAAAATGGTGGGGGTATTTGTTTGAAAAAGTCCACCAAGCACAATTAAGTTAGGCAGGTGTAACACTGTATGCCTTATAATAATAAAATAAAGGTCCTTTCGATACATTGAGCACTTTTTTAGATAGGGATCAGAATATGGCAGGAGTTGAGGGGACGGACAGACAAACTTCCAGGAATGTTAAATTAATAGCATCATGGCAGTGTAAAGACCCAATATGCCAGCTGTTCGATACATTGAGTACTTTTGGATATATTGGATATGACATGAGGTAGAATGGAGGCAAAGGACAGATGGATAGACAGACACACTTCAAAGAATGTTACATGACTAATACCATGACAGTGCACATTCCCAATATGTCATCTGTTAAATAAAATAAATTTAAGCTGGATACATTTAGTACGTTTGAATATAGAGCTCGGAATATGGCAGGAGGTAGAGTGAAGGCAAATGTAGACAGATGGACAGACAGACAAACTTCCAAGAACGTTACATGTAAAGCAGCATGACAGCACTCAGTCCCAATATGCTATTTCAGCGCGATGCGTTGAGTACTTTAGATGGTAGCATGGAATATGAAAGGAAGTAGAGAGTAGAGACGGATGGACGCACGGACGGACAGACAGACAGACAGATGGACGCCATTATTTTAAGATACAGGTATAATAAAAACAGTTGAAAAATCAGACATACAAAATCAATCAAAAATCCAGAAAATTCATTGTTTCATAAATATGTGAAAATATTCGATATAGTATTTTTTTAAATAGACAAATATATTACAAGTACTCATAAAAAGTTAGCAATTTAAAAATACACGTTTTGTAAATCTTGCTCGCATACGAATTTAATAAATAAGAATTCTTTACAAGTATACCAGATAATGAATGTAAGATATGCAGTTGTTTAATTCTCAGCGTCTGTCTGGTAGTTTATTGAATGTCATTGCCCCAGATACACGAAAAACATTTTTGTAATGTTCAGTTCGGTTTTTGGAATATTGAGTAAGGATTTATTAGATGTCCGAAGCGATCCACTAGGTTAGTATTTTTCGAACATATTACATATATAATCAGGGACATTGAATATAATATTAAGCGTATTGACCTTTATTTTGTAATGAACAGGGAGCCACTGGAGTTTCACATAGAGTTGAGTGGATCAATGTTTAAAATAACACGCTTTGCACGTCTTTACTATTGTTCTAAAGCATCTTAATTTGAGGTTTATGTACTTCCCAATACAGTTGAATAATAATTTAAATGAAGGAGGGTAAAAAAAAAAGAAGTAAAATATTTTCGTAGCATAAAATGTAAGAAAATGTTTCATTTTGTTAAAAACATATAATTTGCTCTCCATTTTACCCTCATTCAATAAGTGTTAAATGGTCGCTTAAAATCTGACTCATTTATATGGCGCCCTTCTGGGACGAACATACCAACAAACAATGGGACTTGGTCGTATTGGGTCGCAAATTGTTCACAAGACACCAAATGTTTTCAAGACCAAGAAGATGAAGACTTAAGATCTAATGTAGTTTATAAACTTAACTGTGGAGAATGCAAATCAATGTATATTGGCAAAACTATTAGACACATTCAAGACCGCATCTCAGAGCATAACATCACAAGTCCTACATATAAGAATTCAGCATTTGGTGACCACTGTTTTATAACTGGCCACACCCCACATAAAGCTTACTACTCTATTATTGATACTGCCCCGACTGATCGTCTTCACAAAATGAAAGAATCTATTCATATTAACAATCTTCGACCAAATCTCAACAACACAATATCTTCAATCCCACTCCATTTATTTAATGTTTAAATTTCACCTCCATATTATATGTACATGTATATTCCTTTGTATAGAGTTTTTTCATTACTTTCTCATTGTCCCAACCTGTTTTTCATAATGTGTATTTTTGATATGAGCTACCTCTCACTGTCATCCTGGATATAATTCATATTTGCTACCCACCCTTTTGTCTATAGTCATTTTTATTTTCGGTTTGTTGTCAGTTTGGGCTGCTCACTCACCTCAAAGTAAGCCTATGTCCTTTCAACTTACTGTCACTATTGTTCTTTCTCCCGTGGCTATCCATTGTTAATTTGGCCTATATATATAGCCATATACACATTGTTTGCTTGCATTTGCCATTTCTCTGATGATGGAGATAGTAACCTCCGAAAGCTTAGAAAATATAATTTTATAATTATGTATCAAGTATTTTTCGTCGCTCTTTCACTTGTGAGTTTTTAGGTAAACCACTCCATACCGGAATATTCTCAAGGTTAGGGATGAATTATGTCAACATTGCACGCTAACCGCCACAGCATGACATTAAACGACAAGACAGTGCGTATATTGGTTTAGCATGGAAAAGCATTGCATTCATCTTTGATACTTGTATTTTATTATAATGAGATTTGTTAAACATCCATACAGACAACAAGAGAAAGTGGTATTTCTTTCTAACGCAATAGGATACCTTTATTATTATAAGATATAAATCTCCCCTCCAGAACGCCTATGTTGATGACAAAAAACCGTCAGAGAATCCTTATTCCATTTGAATCTTGTTGAAGGTAACACAGATTACTCCTATTCATTTATTGCAGTATTTCTTTGTGACTTTTATTGCTGTTTATTATCACGGAGATCTATTCCATTGGCATAAGGTCGAAATTAATATGTGTGACATCCACAATGTCGATATTAGGTGTGACATCCACAATGTCGATATAAAGTGTAACATCCAAAATGTCGATTTTAAGAGTAAAAAACAAATTGTCAATATAAGGTGTAAACCCTAATTGTCGATATTAAGTGTAAACCCCACAATCTTGATATTAGGTGTAAAACCCGCAATGTCGATATTAGGTGTAAAATCCACAATATCTAGGTTAAGTGTAAAACCCACAATGTCGATATTACATGTGAACATAAAACACACACTGTTGATATTATGTTCAAAATCCACAATGTCAATATTAAGTGTAAAACCCACAATATCAATATTAGGTTAAAATCCACAATGTCAACATTAGGTGTAAAACCCGCAATATCTATGTTTAGTGTAAAACCCACAATGTCGATATTACATGTGAGGGTAAAACACACACTGTGATATATGTTCAAGATCCACAATGTCAATATTAAGTGTAAAACCCACAATATCAACATTAGGTGTAAAACCCGCAATATCTATGTTAAGTGTAAAACCCACAATGTCGATATTACATGTGAGGGTAAAACACACACTGT
>JARFOD010043181.1:0-10181 GCA_031763545.1 Mopalia muscosa | reverse complement strand
ACTACACAGTCAATGTCCGTGACACCTCAACCTGTAAATAGTGAAATAAAACTACACAGTCAATGTCCGTGACACCTCAACCTGTAAATAGTGAAATAAAACTATACAGCCAATGTCCGTGACACCTCAACCTGTAAATAGTGAAATAAAACTACACAACCAATGTCCGTGACACCTCAACCTGTACATGGTGAAATGAAACTACAGAACCAATGTCCGTGGCACCTCAACCTGTAAATAGTGAAATAAAACTATGCAACCAATGTCCGTGAGACCTCATCCTGTAAATAGTGAAATAAAACTACACAGCCAATGTCCGTGACACCTCAACCTGTACATAGTGAACAGAAAACAACAGAACCAATGTCCTTGGCACCTCAAACCGTAAATAGGGAAATAAAACTATGCAACCAATGTGCGTGACAACTCAACCTGTAAATAGTGAAATAAAACTACACAGCCAAGGTCGTGACAACTCAACCTGTAAATAGTGAAATAAAACTACCCAGCCAATGTCTGTGACAATTCAACCTGTACATAGTGAAATGAAACTACCCAGTCAATGTCCCTGACATCTCAACCTGTAAATAGTGAAGTGAAACTACACAGCCAATGTCCGTGACACCTCAACCTGTAAATAGTGAAATAAAACTACACAGTCAATGTCCATGACACCTCAACCTGTAAATAGTGAAATAAAACTACACAACCAATGTCCATGACACCTCAACCTGTACATAGTGAAATGAAACTACAGAGCCAATGCCTGTGGCACCTCAACCTGTAAATAGCGAAATAAAACTACACAACCAATGTCAATGACACCTCAACCTGTACATAGTGAAATGAAACTACAGAGCCAATGTCCGTGGCACCTCAACCTGTAAATAGTGAAATAAAACTATGCAACCAACGTCCGTGACACCTCATCCTGTAAATAGTGAAATAAAACTACACAGCCAATGTCCGTTACACCTCAAGCTGTAAACAGTGAAATGAAACTACACAACCAATGTCCGTGACATCTCAACCTGTAAATAGTGAAATGAAACTACACAGCCAATGTCCGTGACACCTCAGCCTGTAAATAGTGAAATAAAACTACACAGTCAATGTCCGTGACACTTCAACTTGTAAATAGTGAAATAAAACTACACAGTCAATGTCTGTGACACCTCGAACTGTAAATAGTGAAATAAAACTACACAGTTAATGTCCGTGACACCTCAACCTGTAAATAGTGAAATAAAACTACACAGTCAATGTCCGTGACACATCATCCTGTAAATAGTGAAATAAAACTACACAGCCAATGTCCGTGACACCTTGACCTGTAAATAGTGAAATTAAACTACACAGCCAATGTCCGTGACAATTCAACCTGTACATAGTGAAATAAAACTACACAGTCAATGTCCGTGACACCTCAACCTGTAAATAGTGAAATAAAACTACGCAGTCAATGTCCGTGACACCTCAACCTGTACATAGTGAAGTAAAACTACAAAGTCAATGTCCGTGACACCTCAACCTGTAAATAGTGAAATGAAACTACACAGTCAATGTCCGTGACACCTCAACCTGTAAATAGTGAAATAAAACTACACAGTCAATGTCCGTGACACCTTAGCGAAGATGGACACACTCACACCATGTTCGTTGCTGACTACTATTGTGATCCCTGGGTCCAAAGTAGAGACTTGCAACGAGGGATTGTTTTATTGGTGTTTAACGTCGTATTCAAGGGTATTTCACTTATATGACGACGGATTGTCCACTTCACAATGCAACTAGCCTGATTCCTGTTTAAAACCGGATGGAAACTTCGTAAAAACCACCCCTACGATTGCCGGAGCCACAACATGTGACTCGCTCATATTCCTGATGGTCGAGAGGCGGACTCGATCCCGTGAGCGGTACATAGAAGCAGGTTCAGTTTAGTAAGCGCACACACTGCCACTAAGCCACGGCCGCGGGCCCCTTACAACGAGGAATCGTATCGGACTAGAGTTAATGTTCTAACCTGCCTTTATATGTGTTAAGGGGTTTGGAAATTATGTCTGACATTTTCCAGAGAAATACTGCAAAGGCATAATTATTTACGCCTCTCTTCCAATTTGAAACCATTTAATGAGGGGGCAGTGTTAACATTTGATGACATTTCTATGAAAATCTTAAGTATTTTAAACATTATCTATATGCACCAGTTAGATTGGCTTGACTATGCTTTCATATAATTATTGCATTATATTTTAAAAATAAATTTCATTCTCTTTAATAGAGATATTCATTGGTTAATCTCTATATAGGTATGCATATTTTATGACTATGGGATTTTATCTATAACACGGTAGGATTTATTGTGTGTTTTATATTAATCGAAAGCCATGTGCCAGTATAATCAATATTTAAAAATATAATGTATTATTAAATTGTATAGTTCGGCTGTTCACTACACACAAAAGCTATAACCGTAATTAATGTTATTGGAGGTAATTACATTCCACCTAGACTTATTAGAGAATAGACATCACTAGAGCATCGAGCACAGACACCTGTATCAATTACAGGTATCCGCTCTTTAATCTCGTTCGGCCATCCAAGGTAGACCCCTGTATAGAAAGTACAAAATCAGAAAGCAATCAGGAAATTAACTTGTTGATAATTTGATTGATTGATTGGATGTATGGATGTATGGATGGCTGGCTGGCTGGCTGGCTGGCTGGTTGGCTGGCTGGCTGGCTGGCTGGCTGACTGGATGGATGGATGGATGGATGGATGGATGGATGGATGGATGGATGGCTGGCTGGCTGGCTGGCTGGCTGGCTGGCTGGCTGGCTGGATGGATGGGGATGAATACATGGATGGATCGGGATGAATATATGGACAGATGGATGAATGGATGGATTCATTCATTTCTTTATTGATTGCCTTATTCCCTAATTGGTGATTTGTTCGATTGATTGATTGTGGATCGAATGACTTCTATCGATATTGAGTAACTGCTGATTAAGCGTATCAGATACGTCCAATAACAAATGAATCGTATAGGACAGGCTTGCGTTATTCAAACTAACGAATAACGGCAAATGAATAACTTCAATACTTATTTTATCTTTTAAACTCTTCTTATTTGTCACTAGAAGCTATTTTTCGATAACGGAAATTACGAAAAGTGTGCAAAACAAGGAGTTAATCAGTTAATTTTTCACAATTTGTTTTTTAGATGAATCACAATCAGAATCGCCAGTCACGTGGCCAAGTTCCACTAGGGCCATTAAAAATTAATTATGTATTTTAAGTAAGGAAGTAAGCCCCTAATTCCACCAAAGAGCGAAGGAAGCTATATAATTATAAGATGGATTTAAATTAATTCAGTTAAATTATATTATAAATTTAAAGCGACAAATGGAATAGATTTTAAAAATATTAAAACAAATTTAAGTATCGGAGTATATTAGTCAGTAAAAAGAAAATCTATTGAAAGTTTTTTTGCCTGAAATCTATTAAACATTGGCGATTTGTAGCTGACTTTACATTAAATTTTCTTTGCCCTAATTCAATTTCTTTGTTTTGATCAACTCCGTCTATATTGTGTATGCTCAACTCTAGTCGGATCTCGAACTGTTCAGTTGTCTCGACTCCATTCAAATGATAGCGTTTTAACCAAATCACTTTTACATTTTCGTTTAATAATACACAATTATAAACCTTGCGTATTTAATTGTTCAGTTGTCTCGACTCCATTCAAATGATGGTGCCCTAACCAAATAAGTTATACAATTTTTTAAAAATAATAAACAATTATAAAACTTGTACATTTAACAATTTTGGGAACAAATAAATCAGCATGACATTATCGTATAATGTGGAAATTCCGCCTCTTAAATGTTTACCCGTGTTGTAACATTCGTGTGTTTAAATGAAGGCCAACACGTACAGAAATATATAATCCCTTATTATAAATGATGTGATAAATCGAATCACGGGAAACATTGACGCACAATTAATGAAATAGGAGACTGTAAAATGAAGTTAATAATTTACATCGTTTTCATATCGTATTAATGACTCAGTTCTGCTTATCGCGTTGTTATTCACCAATTAACAGACTGGCAATTATGCCTTTATGTGTAAATTATCCTATTGTGTTTCAAAAACCCGGACAATACAGTGTTTTATATTTCTGATAAATTTCGTTACAGGTAAATATTAGCATAGAGTTATACTACTGTTGTTAATATATTAAATAAATGAAGGGAGAAAATTTTGTTTGCCTCAACCGGATTATACATTTTGAATAATTGAATAGAGAAAAATATGCCTGTCTCCAATAGGCTTCGTATGGGTTACAGACCCAACACTCTACCGGGACCTTATATAACTTCACAAAGTAAATGTAGGCCTAAGGTTTATGCTAATTTAATCTGAACTGACAATGTATCAACCAAAGACAGGACAAACTGTCAAATATGAAAGGATGAAGCGAGAAAAATAGTTGATAATCACATCAATACTACAACAGATTTTAGGACAGTCAAAGTAACGCACCAAACAAATTAATAAGCCAAGAAAAATAAACAAAAGGTGGCTAAACAAATATTAACGTAAAACAGCTTAGAAATTATTTTTGGAAGCGTTACCTTTTTTCGTCTGAATGGGATCGTGGTAGCAGGGTAGTCCAGATTCTAGTCTTTGACAGGCGTTAAGCATCGCGTGAGATTGGGAACATTCAACAGACAGTCTGGACCTTTCATCTTCCGTTCCCGGATCTTTTTTCAACAACTCTCGTACAGAAAACTTCTTGGCTCGCTCGCTGAGCATTGTTGAAATAAGATGGTTCGATTCGATATATACAAAAGTCACAACTGTATTGTTACGAAACTTTCCAACACGTGCGATGTCTTTGTTATGAAGGACAGAAGTTTAAAAAGAAATCTTTATCCGTATCTCAAGAACCGCCAATGTTAAATTCTTATATAATACAAATACTGTACCTTGAGTTAAATTATTCTTCAAAACATGGAAACGGACATTAAAAAACAAACAGCAAATATATGCCTGAATTGCCCATATAAAGTCAGTATATGTATCGTCCGATAAAGCCTTAAAAGTGTTAATCTTCGAAATGAATATTAGATTAATCTCACAAAGCAGCTGGGCGGAGATCAGCCAACATATATTGGTAAACAGGCCAGAGTTACTCCAGTAAGCTGTGTTGAGTTCTCCTGATATAAATGGGACTATCCGCTGTGTTGCTGTCTGATAACAATGATACTGTTGTCTAATAGGACCTCTCCTCTCATTATATCGCCGACCCCTGCCACCGATCATTGATAAAACGCATTCTGGGGGTGCTGTTTAAACAATTCACTAAACAATCCGACACGTGAGATATAATACCAGCCCTTAACTTCCCATCAAAATACACTAGGGTCGCTAAACGCTGATATCTTTCAGCACGACATGATGGTATATCTATTCGATATAGTGTAGCGTTTTAGAAATATAATGTATATTTTGTTGATTTGTCTATTCACTTTGATAGAGGGTAATGGTTTGGGTAATTAATTGATCGATTGATCGATTAATTGATTGATTGATTGATTGGTTGATCGATTAATCGATTGATCGATTGATTGATTGATTGATCGATTGATTGATTAGCTTCTTGCTTCGTTGATTAGTATGTTTGTTACTGTGTTGAAAAATATATGGTCCTAGCTCTAGAGTTTGTATTTGTACGACCTATGCATCGCCTGTATATAAGTTTGTTGTGGCCACTTTGTAATTATCTCCTGACGATGGCATAATAAATGCTGAAATATTGAGTCAAAATGAAGTTATCGTTTTTCATAATTACGCTCCTTGTGTATTAAATTATGCTTATTTGCCACAGTCTTAGGTGCAGATACGATCAGGAATCACGTAAATATGTCCAGTGTGCTGGAATATCTGCCTACTCAATAGAGCTATTCAAATGGGCCTATCACCTAGCACCCAATTGATATCCAATCAGTAATTGCCTTTTTCTAACACTTCAGTTTCTAACAGTTTCTGCTTAAACACTGGTTTATTTTTCGATCGTATAGAGACGTAAGGTTTTTCGCCTTTTAAAGATGACAATTCGCGCGCATCAACGGATCAACGAGTGCCAAATTTTTGTAAAAGAATTTTTTTAAATGAAGAACCCCCTTTAGTCTAAGGGCTACTCTACTAAATCAACTACTTTATGTGGTGTTATGGTTTATTATTTGAAATAAAACTAAAAAAATGCTCGGTATTCTTCCTGCTAATATATATTTATGGCTGTTGCCCACAACAAAATATTGTTTGTTTGATCGAGGTCCAGCTTCGTACTCAAGAGTATTTCACTTATTACTAGGGTTTGTCCACTTCACACTGTTCCTTGCCTAATTACGGTGGAAAACTGGGAGAAAACCTCTTACAAAAAACCCTGGGATTGCCGGAGCTACATCGTGTGATTCACTGATATACCTGATGGTCGACAGGCGGACTCGATGCCGGGAACAATACACCGAGTTAGGATTAATAAGCGCACAGACTACTAAGCCCTGCTTCATTGATTGACCGGACAGTATTACGGCTTGGCGCGTATAAATAAACTTACTTCCTTAAAGTTTTTAAAAACTTGGTTACTTTTCAACCATCAATTTGAATAGATAAGCCGCCTTTAATCTGTTTTTTGTAAAGCTATATAAAAAGTTACATTGTAATTAAAATGTTTATTACAGAAACGGACTATTTTGCATTTAACATTTTTTACCAAAGCGGAAATATGGTTAAATATTCTTAATGTTAAGAATACTCAAGTGAGCTTTGTGAATACGTGCCCGGAACAACATTTTGTTACATATTGAGACTTAAAAATACCTTTTAATTTTTTGATCTGTTGTGGTTATTTATAGTAATAAATAAAGCTAATTACGCTCGATTATAACAAACAATTATGTTTCAATTAATAGATATCGCGCCAATTAAGATTTTCCTGCCAGACGTTGCTAGGTAACCATATTGGGTTTGAACAATCATTTCTTTCCCATAGACATACGTCATCAATCTCATAACGAATCAAGTGCGTTAGATTTTTCAGCATTTTAAATAAATTTTTATCGTTAAATTAAATATCAAAAAACAAAAATTGTTGGAAACATGTTTTTAAGACAGATTTCGACAGATGAAAATAAGTTTTTATTAATATTTGGGGACACTTAAAGTCTACATACAAACGCACCATGCAATCATTGCTACCACATATGTGTGAGGCACTGGAATCTCAATAATCCTACAAACTGTGTTTTAAATCGACTTTAAAACTTAAGGCATTCTGTTAACAGTTATGGACGACGCGAATAAGACTGAACAGCTCGGAAAAATCTGGAGAATAATAAAATGGCGGCGATGTTTCTATAGATACTAGTCACGTGTATTTTTCCCCACGTGACGTCACTCGCATTTCGCAGATTTTCGTAATAAAACGAATTGAAAGTCGTCAAGTGAATATTAAACTAAAGTCTCTAGGTATCTACCAATTGGGATGACCTTTAAAGCTTCAAGGTGGATTTTCGGGGAAATGTGCATGTATACCTATCGCTCTTTCATGGAGCCGACAAATGCTGATTTGAATATTCTAAAGATAATATTCTTCATGTGCCGGGAAAAGCATTAAACCAGATTCATAAATAACACAGAAATGGGCGAAGAAATTTAACACTGTCAAAATATAATACAATTCTCCCGGGTTCCTAAAACAAATAGCGACAGAAGAGCGTGATACTTTACTCACGGGAGATTAGGTTAATGAACAAGCAATAAAAATGGGATTAAATTGACACGTGTTATGTTTTGTTGTTACGGATCATTAACCAACTGATGGTGTCATCAAGCAAGACTTGATTCTAGTAAAGAAACCTTAGAGGCCTCGGTGACGGTCTCAGTAAGTTGTCCGATCGGAACGCTGATAACCAATGATCGCGTGCCAGATACCTCATCAACGTCTACAGGACACGAGGAGTGTTTGCCAGCCACGCTGAGCTGTTGTCGAAAGGTTTAACGGCTAAGTAAAAAAGCAAAGCAATTACAAAATAAGATTTTAACGGCATTAATTGGAAAGCGGGATATAGCTTAACTGGGAACCAGCTATTTAGTTGCAGATAACCTCTCCGGTTTCTACCTGTTTATTGAGAAACCTTCAAATGTATTTAAAAATAATAGCAAATACAAGTGGCGTATTTGTTGATTTAATGAGTGCCTAGTATCAGACACTGGGGTATGTTAGTTGCATTACGAGTTTTATTGTCGTTTGGAAACACACACATCAAGAATAACCAATAATTCGACGTTAATAAATACTTTTGCACCTATATATATTTAACCACGAATTTATTTTTTTCTAATTCGAGGAAAAAATATAAAATTGATTTAATAAGTGAGTTAATATAAACATGTAGGTTTTCTTTTCGATCAAAAAGTTAAAATATTGTTGAAAAGAAGACATCACAAATCCAACTCGCGCTCAACGATATCGGAACCATAATGAATATGGCGGATGGTTAACGTGAGAAGTCCTCTCTGGGACAATTGTACTTCGGAAATTTGTCATCAGGGGATATTAAATTATTAGGAAACTAAAGTATATATATTATTTATAAAAAAGCAAACTTATACAAACAAATTATTAGTAAAATAAATTATTTAAATAGATAAAATATTTCATAAATATAAATATATTGGAGATATTGTGTTTTGTGAGATCGCCTGCCTTCAAAACGATTGCAATACCTGACCAACTGAACTTTATGACGTTTATAATCTTCTCTCAAATGTTGCAGCGATAATATCAACTAAACGAAGTATAAATCATTGGAAAAGGTAGGATGATTGCGTTATAGCGTGTTAGGATCCATTCGCGTTAATCCTATATTAGTCAACGAAGAGCTACAGTATGTCTCGACTTAATTAGGAAATTGACGTAAAGTTTACATGTTCAGTTACCTGTGTCCAAGGTAAATTGATTACGCAGAGAGATATCGGATGGATATAATTTCAGATAGGATATGGTTATACCAGAGTTGACCTTACGCTAGTCGTCACTTACGTCACACACGTTATTAAATATCGCTTTGTCAACAAAAGTTTATAGTTTATTCTACCATCCACTGTGCTTCAGATGTCGAGTCTGTCGTAAACTTCATGTGTGTATCGTTCTCCAGTCAGATGCATTTGTTTGATAAAAATGTACAGATAGATACGAATATCTCGGACTGTACGTAAGGCGCGGAAGTAAGCCCGCTTTCGGTTTTAATCAAATGGTGTAATTGAGTGGAGGTTTCTTGTCAGGGTAATATTATAGCCTAAATATGTCACATTAATGTTTATTTATCACCATTTGATGAAGGGGTGATTGGGCTGTTGTTTACATTCCGAGCCGGCTTGACAACATATATGACACTCCAGGCTCTGTAACACAAGATTTTGCTGGTCATCACCTGTCAAAATTTAAACTGGAAAGTCCAAAAGACCGATTTAGTCATCGGATCTCACAGTTCCCTTCTGTTATAGATTCAGTACATGTCCCCCTACACTAAATTTGCGTATCATAAAGCCTGGGTTTATTTTTACTAGTGTGGATACTCCATATGTATACGCTGGTTAATAGGCTTCCGGCAAACAAAACGCACTATTTTGGTGCATATTCATACATCTGTCATGGCCGAGTGCATTTAATTTAAACCGAAAGCAGTCTTACCTATATGGCATACGTACAGCCCGATTGGTCAAACACCTGGAGGATTTTAATGTAGTGATATTCGCTTCAACGGCCTAAATTGTGTGATCGTAGCCAGACAAACTACAGCTGTATAAATACACCGGGACTATACTATGATGTCAATTAGCTGTAGATCAATGCAATTCCTTCTTTAAATATACCAGAGTCACCCCAATCAATCAAACAAACAAATTATACCGGCACTTTAAAGTTTGATCATTCTCAAATGAATAAAATTGTTCAATCGAATGTTGACTTCTTACATTACACAGTTTTAAAGTTTTATGCAACTGTTGTTTTTTTTTTGTTGTTATTTTGCTGTTGTTGTTTCGTTTTGTTTTGTTTGTTGGTTTTGTTTGTTTTTTTTTGGAGGGGGGGGGGGGGGGGGGTT
>JARFOD010043170.1:0-10182 GCA_031763545.1 Mopalia muscosa | reverse complement strand
TATTTTTTTTTTTTTTTTTTTTTTTTTTTTTTTTTTTTTTCTCTCTATTTATCTATTTATCTATTAGAGCAATTTTTGTATTAAAAGGAAGCGGAAAATACCACTTTGCTCCTATAGCGCTCTTCGTTGATGGAGACGAAATGCATGGCTGCGACCTCCAGTGAAAACTGCTGTTCTAATCAAGAGGTTATCTGGAAAACAACAATGAGGTGGAGTAAAAGTTCAACAGCAGACAAAGTGTCGCTACTTGAACGTATTTCATTGCTGTTTAAAGAAGGTCTTGGTTTAATATTAACATTAAAGAAATATCACATCGTATTCTAATTATCCACGTTTCGCTAGCAAGAGGACCCATGCAAATGAAACGTAATGGCATAAGAGCTACTCGCTCAACGAGTGTTCGTTATCTATATGGTGAAAATCGGGTGGTGGTTTTTTTTATCCACTGTGATGAAAAGGATAGCGATGATTTTGTTCCTTAATCAAAGAAATGATAGGAATCTATTTATTTGAGAAAAAAGGTATAGTATTTAAGTTATATAAGAATCTAGTAATTTAAAGAAAAGGTGTAGTATATAATATATCAGGCAATTTAAATTATAGCATTTTAGAGCAGAATGCTTCGAAGTAAGACACATATAGACAAAACAATAAGTGGCATCATTTTGTTCCATTGATATTCGAGTTTGTCTTATACTTATTTATTGTGTCAATGTTACATAAAGCAGTATATGACAGTGAAGCATGCATGTTAGCATTGTGTTTAAAAAAAAAGGTGGGAAAACGAAGGGGCGCAAATCTTGTTTAACGTGTTAAAATGATTTTAAAATAAATTTATTAAAACACCATGAGATGTATGGTGATTAGTATGGATTGTATGACATTCCATCATCCCAATGGCATGACTAAAATATTTTGTTAGTAGATCTAGTTGGTTTTTAAGTAGATTGAAGGGACGGATTTTATACGCAGCACTAATTTAGTAAGTCAATATGCTGTATTCTGAATATGATCCTAAAATAGAGTTTTTCTATAAGCTAATATTATAATAGTATAAACCACTTTTATAGACACTCAATACATTAGTATTAAAAGGCACGGATACACTAATTAAGCATTTGTGTTAAGTTTAATATAACTTCTTTTAGCGGCATTTAGAAGCTGGGATGATAACATAATAAATATTAGACTCAATGGATTTTCAACGTTTGGATTTATTCATACGCAAAGTTTCAGTGCAGATACTAGCACCGTTTTCACGCTAATGTTCCATAAAATCTTACTTATAATAACTTATGATAATTTTAATATAGTTGACTATTACTCAAACAACACCATAATACACATATATATATACATGTTATGATAATAGCATTCATTAGTTTGAACAATAATCGCAAATAGTGTCTATAAAGTTGATAATTGATTTTCAGTTAATGGAATGTCAGCAGAAATTAACCATGAAGCAAAATAAGCCAATTTGGAAAAACAAAATTGAGATTTTATGATTTATCATTACTTATATATTTAATTGCATATAAACGGGGGCGTCAACATATTAAAATTTCCACTGACAAGCTTAACATATAATAGAGTATAAGGTGACTACTCCAAAGAAAGACGAAAAATTCATATTGACTCAATATTTCGGTTTATTATCAAACCATCATTAGGAGTAAAGCTTGTTTATTGTCACATTAGTTGTTTATACACCATCATATATTGTCGACCTCTGCTTACCCAACTTGGTTTAATGTACTGCTACGTTATTTACATTTACTTGTTAATCTGTACGTACTGCCAAAAACTGTGTATTAGTCTGACACTTCATAACTGTATATATATTTATGTTTCTCTGTATTTGCTTTACTCCTGATGATGGTTTGATAATAAACCGAAATATCGAGTCAATATGAATTGTTCGTCCTTCTTTGGGGCGTCAACATATGTGAGTGTTTAAGATCTATATAGAAGACACCTCTGTATGCGACAACCATGCAATACCCTGAATTGAGTTCTGTCGTTGCCGTTAACGTACAACTCCAGATCACGGAAGATACTGACTTTAAACCCAGTAGCTGGTAGCTAAGTGCTGCAGTATTATCCCGTAAAGCCATTGGATTAACACTGTCTGTTATAGCACCTGATATGTCTATACTATTACAGTTTACAATGCTATCCAGCCATAGCGCTTTGTAGACTGGAGATTGACAGCGCATCTAGTCATATATCTCAACGGCTGACCGGAAATTCTTATTGACAACAATTACACCATCTAATTATATTAGTAACAAAAATATCTGTATTTATTGCTCTTGAAGTCCATTTTGTAACCATCATGTGCAACCTAAAGCATCTCAACGCAGACTTCAGCGTAATTTGGGATTAACCCGCACCATAGCGTTCTCCCTATGAAGTTAGTGGGATGAGTTCTATTTTCGCAAGTGACCGACAAACCCTGCTGCTTCAAAATTTAAAAATTTAAAAGTCTATTAATGTTGGTTCAAATAAAATGCACAAAAAAATAATTTAAAAACAAATAAATGTGTCGGTTATTTAAAAAATCTATTGCATTGATTTGCAGCCGTAATACATCACTGTATAGTTCCGGTGTATTTATACAGTTGTAATTTGCCGGACGACGATTTTCGGTAATTTACCGAATATCACTACACAGCATGATCCGGGTGTATGACCAAGCGGTTTATACTCGATGTCATGGAGGTAAGACGGTGGCAGTTTTAATCGAATGCTAGAAGTCGTGACCAATCACAAAATATGGAGATTTTCATACTTTATATTATTGTATTTATTCATTAGTAAGCAAGAATTAGTGAGTTATATGTAAGGGAGCAGACTTTTACGGGTTGTACCAAATTCTCGTATGGAATCATGTAGTATTAGGTATAAAACAGAACGTTATTAAAAAATTTACCTTATTATAACTTATTGTAAATTCCAACATAAATAAACCCCGATCCATAAGCCAATTATAATATATATAATTGACTCTCGTTAAAACATTAAAGATCGAAAAACTACACTTTGACAATTTTAAGTTGTACTATAAAACAGTATATGTGGAATTTATGTCAAAACTCCGGATTTCTTTATTTCTTTATGTATTTTTTTTATTTATTGATTTATTTATTAATTTATTTGAGTTTTTATTGATTTACTTTTCTTAGCGGGGGAGGGGGATATTTAGCAATTCAAGAAAATTTAAAGAATTCCATTTAATTTGCTTTTCGTGAAAGTTCTGCAGACTATACTCCTTTAAAGGGACACATCTTTGAATTGTATCAAATGCTCTAGGGTTAAGACAATAAATCAATGTAGACCCTAGACTTAAGCCAGTGGGGATCCTGTCTGACTTCTAAGTGACGACAGATTATCGTGTGAAGCTGGTGGATTAACGCCGTCTAGTTTAGCTTCTATGATTAGGGAACATACGGACAAGATACACCGGAAGTTAGTTACAAAAGCTTTAATTATCCCCACTTTATGGACAGTTAAAGCTAGTTTCAGTTAAACTGGTGCGTTCACTTTTCGAAGTTAGTTTATAAATGGTATTGGAGTAGACATAAGCAAAGCAAAACGGATCCCTCCCCGCCCCCTCCCCTGATATGGACTTCCGGAAAAGAATTGCTCGAACGTGCAAGTAGCCCTCCCCACACACACACACACACTAACACACATCACACACAACACACACACAGTTATATTTGTTTTTTTGTTGTTTTTGCTGTTTTATTTTATTATTATTATTATTATTTTGTTTTGTATCGAAACAGACATTGTGCTTGCTACGAATTGAAGGATGACTGACTGATGACTGATGTTAAGTTGGTAAACCTAAGGGAAAGAATATATACTTTTAGTCGTAGATTTTGTCCCCCCAAAAAAATCAAATTTTAATTTCTTTACGTACAAATTATAGCTCGCACTATTGATTGTCTTCAGGAAAGTATAATTGGTCTTTATTTGTAAAAACTTGAACGTAATACTTATATACCTGCAATCATGCTTTAATCAAGCCTTAGACTATATGATCGTCAATTCAACCGCTTAAACACTGTACTGGGAAATTATACGCTGATCAGACGGAGAAAGTCAGGTCTGTTTCGCCCACAGGCTAAAGTCACATCCTGACGGTGACAACTTCCTTCTCTGCCTAGGGATTTCCATGCCCAGGGTCCTGGCAGTCAATAAAATAAATAAACACAGGTCACAGGCCCAACCACAAACTATTTGACAATTATGTAAATACACAATTCAAATTACAGTCTCTGACTAAATTTAATCTAGGCTACATACAAATCTGCTTTATTTATCTCTCTCTATTCCGTCATACGCTTGTCTATTGTATAGGCCTATACCTGACACATAATTCTAAACTGCATCAATATGAATCAGATGAAAACTACTGAGTAGCTTAAATATGTATATTAAGTTGAGTTCAAACTGATTCTATCTATCCCATATTGGAAGTTAATTAATATCTGCCGAAATCCCTACATCGGTAACAAAAGTCACAGTTTACAAAACATGGTCTGAAAGTTTCAAGGATAGAACTACTTCAATACTAGTGTCTATAATAAGGTTAATTTAAACTATTTTGATGATTTTATTGGTATTAAGAAGAATTTTACAAATTGATTGACTGATTGATTGATTGATTGGTTGCTTGATTGATTGATTGATTGATTGATTGATTGATTGATTGATTGATTGATTGATTTCGAATTAGAGAAAAACGTAATTATATAAAACATAAATATCACGCAGTACATTCAAGGGTGTTAAATACTTTAAATTAAAGCTTAATTGAAACACATTCTTAATGGGTTTTGCAAAATAAATACGGGCGAATTGAAATAAGATATTACAGTCAGTGTCGGATTTTAGATGAAGATAATAAGGACACAGAAATATGCTTTAGTTTTCCATGCATTCCCATATGCCATTTTAAAGCAACAGCAAATCAAGAACAGTGGACTTAGCTGTCAGACAAAACGGCTGGGTGTTCACCATTGGCCTGATAACGCACGGCCAGATAAGATCGCGCTGGCAGACGGCGTTACGTGAAGTTGTAGACGGCCACGGTTTGAAGAAGTCAGTCGGACAAGCTAGATTTAGACAGTGGACAAGCCGTGGATTGTCTTTGGGCAGCAATCATGTAACGAAATCACTCTATGTGTTCATTAACTGTCTAACTGTTAAATTGTTTTCAGAAGTTTAATGTACAAATGGTTAAGCAATGGCACCGAGAAATGTTGAATCGTTTTCAGTAGTTGAATGTAATAGTTGTTCAACGAAAAGCATTGGCACCGATAGCACAATGTATAGGGCTAATTCCTCCGTCTTAGGAATAAGCCCTATTCATTGTGCTATGGCACCGAATAGTTGATTGAAGCAGATTGATTGGTGTTTTACGCCATGCTTAATGGTATTTCACTTATATGGCGGCGGTGTATATCAACAATAATTCACACTAGCACAACCAAGATGTGAAGCGTTTCCATAACGTTGAAAGCGAAATTGTCCTCAACTTCTAAGTAAAGACATCATTGCTACTTTTCAAACAAACTGCCCTTTGCCAAATGGTCATTATCATAGGTTGAGCAGTGCCTACGACACATAGTATTAAACAAACTACAAATCATAAACTAAACATACAAGTAGCTATATGGAAAGAGAGATCAGTTTGCCAAAAAACCACGTAAATTTATTTGCTATAAAGCCGGAAGTTACATGCAATCTACACAAATATGCTTTTTTATTCTTAACAACAATTTGCATCTAATTAAAAAGAATAACAGTATTTAAAATCGGTATATTATACATTGTACATATCAGGCGGGTGTCCTGTTTCATATTTTACAGAAAGGTGAGCAACGGCATGCATTCTGCCTTTGTCTTGTTTGTATAGTATAATATGTTTGAACCGAAAAAATAGAAGCGCAGAATTCCTAAATCTTCATTTACAACTGTGCAAACAAAAGAAATGTGGATATTTTGGACTTGTCCGTGTACGTTTCGGTGTGTTGTTTTCTGAACCCCATGTACTTGAGCTTCTGACAGAGTGGAACAGCCAAACATCGGGCTTTTCTCATTACGCTTACCATCCAATCGGATTACAGGTCAGAAAGGTCGAGTGTTACAATCTGTAGGCCTGTAGGTTGCCTTCATTTCTCATTTACGTCAGTAATAAGTTCACTTTCTGGCTTTCACAGTTAATTCTGTTTTGTACTTATGAAGTACAAAGATAGGCCTTTCTCAAAGAAAAAACAAAACAATATACGCCAAACACCACAGTGACTGTCTGTATTGACGTCTCTGTATACCGGTTCTCGGGCCGTGCATGTATTTTTTTTAATACAGTTGCTCTTTTAGCCTCATGTATTTTTAAATGAACAGGTATATAAGACGAAACAAACATCGTGAATTGTATAAATAGCATTATCATCAAATTTATAATACGGTTCGAAAAATACACCCATTATCATCGAGCACCGAGATCAAAAGTTGTCCCAATGCCCGGGTTTGAACAAAAAAGCACTTATTAAGCTTGTGAAATGTACCATTAACTTAATATGCCATTTTTATATTTATATTTCCATAAACACATGGACTGTCTATTGCTCAGTCTGATTGATAGAAGATGCTAATTAACTCCCCTTATTTTATTATCGCTAAATGAAGATCTGACAAAACCATTTAGTAAACGACGTTGATTAGTTGACCAGTCAGGGATCTGATTCCGAACCTCATTCGGTGGTGTTCGCCATTTCCTTGGAAGTGAATTAATGGGCTGTGTAAATGGATAACTGGTATTAACAAAACCGCTTCATGTCAGTTGTTGTTTTTGTTGTAGTAGGGCCTACTGTTTCACCCAAATAGCCGTCTAGGAAGGAAATCTTCACACAATTAAAGCCAATTGATTCCAAAATTAAACTGAATCTGTGTTACAAAAAACATGAAGTAGCAGGGATTCAATCTAAAGACTATAGCCGGAAAAAAGGTTTTTTACCTTTTTTCCCAACCACCCTCTTAGCCAATTCAGACTTTCTTTTTACATCGGTAAAAAAGTAGTCCGTTTCCCCGACGTCAGTTGAACAACTACCCGCAATGCTTCACGCAATATTAATCTCAACTTATGCAGACATTTCAGACATTATATTAAAATCAAAGACTCCGCGGCTGAGCGAATGATTGATTCTTTTGTTTAGAATGGTTGAGGCGAAGTTTCCTGTTGCCCGGGTGCTCTCAGAGCTGATGGTCAACATGAAGTCTGTTTGTGGTGTCTTTGTATTTCGCCCTTTAGTTGTTCTGTCCTGTCGAGGGTGGTTTCCTTTACCCATTGGGATGGAATGCCGTCATATGTTAGTGGAATAACTGTAAATGCCGTCTTGAACCCCGATCCGTGAAAAAAAAAGCAAACAGAATGGTAACTGGGAATTTCCATGGGGTTGCCATAGCGAGCAAGGCGGGCAAGCAACTCTTCTGTGAACACTCGTAGTACTTGCAATCGTTGGACGTCGTTCACTACTAGATCCAGGTATCGTCACTGCAGCCTTACGCTTTATTGACGATACAGCTATCTCAAGTCGGCATTATAGTAGTAGGCCTACATGAAAATGGAAAAACCAAAGTCACGTGACGCAATTCAGTCTGGTGATTGGGTAGATTTGTGGACATGGCCGAATATCAGTTATCAAATTGCCTCACATTTTACCAGATTAAGTGGATAATACCGCCTATAGATAACAAAAAAGATGAAATTTGCCTAACAGGTTATATTCATAACAGCCGATTGATTATGGTTGTTTTTTCCATTCGAAATCATCTGCTTTATCATGTTTTCTCGACGAAAACGGACCCATGCTGGGTCATTAGAGTACATCAAGGCTGATTATTCACTACAGAATTATCTCAGATTTACACAGCGACATTACGGGGTTATGGTATTGTTTTTCTTATTTAGGTTTGTTGGTTGGTTGCTTAGTTGCTTGGTTGGTCGGTCGGTCGATCGGCTGGCTGATCTATCTATAAAGTTTGAAGTTTATATGAATTTACTTACATGTAGGCCTATGTTTGCGGCATTGGTAAGCAGATACAACAGCCATTACAGGCCAGACTAGTGGCAGATAACCCGTGTCAAACTAGTTTGCTTCTCATCATTATCTCCCTTAGTTTGCTTATACTAGTATTGCATTTGTATATTAGCACGACTTGATGCAGTCGGAACTTAAATCGAACATGTGGTTTCTTGGCCGATTTTTTGCGAAAGCAATTATAAGCAAAACAAAACCCATGGATCACAGATTAGACACGTGGCCTGTTATGACACGTAACTGCTTTACGCTAGCCTTTTTTACTAATGTATTTCTTCAATCTATAACTGGGATAGAACAAGTCCCCCATACTTTATGCCCGTCTCAAAATCGATTTAATTAGCACGATTAATTTTTTTGTACACTGGAGAATTAAAATATTAAACCATAATCAGCGTTTAGTATATATAAGCATCCTTTATAGATTTGCATTAATCTATTCCACAGTTTGTACAAGGCGTTATGTATAGAGATAAGACGTAGGCTAATACAATTATACTTTATGTCAGATTCAACTATATGGAGCCAGATCCATTAAATATATTTTAAATAAATGAAGAGAGAAATACTGCATGCCTCCACCGGGATTGGAACCGGGACCTTTGGGTTAAAGGCCCAACACTCTACTGACTGAGCTATAAAGGCTCAATATATATATATGAAAGAATATATTCAATAGTACCCAAACTGTGCACTTATGGTTAACATCGGTAAATTAATGACTTTTACTGTTGTGACTTGTAGTATTGCATTTTATAATTAGTAATAAATATACAACAACAAATACAATTTCATTTTAAGTATTTTGGTACCATCGGGGCGGCCGCAATTTTTTTATCCATTTTTCCTTGGTATATCAAATAGACCTAATAAACCGCCTTCTTGCGTTGCTCATTATCTCATAGATATATATTCACTATTCAGGCCTAACGGATTCGCTGATTGAGAGGCGTCGACACCATACCTGCGTTGTCAAAAATTATATCTTTGCAAGATAGATATAAATATCTCAATCAGATAATCTCTAAGTGTATATGGTGGCCCATTTGTGGCATTTCTTTTTCTCATTTTCGCTATATATACGGCTTTGACAGACATCGACGAAATAAAAGATGGCACATGGTGAAGCATAACATACAATACAGGGCGACAGTTCTGTCTCAAAAAGATCTCAAATCAATTTATGGTGACCTCCGGAGGGGGAGTGGACTATAGAGTGTACTCCCTAGAGTGTGTTTGCTTCCGACCCACATATCCCTTCGTCTCTGGGGCTGCGGGTTCGATTCAGCGGGGTATGTGGGTTGGTATGCCAGCAACCAACGGATGTTTGTGAGTTTTCCGGGTAAATTTACTACCCAGTATTGCTCCCAAAACAATGCCGGCTAATGATACGTATAAGGATTTAATCATGTTGATCTAACATCGAATTAATAGCCTAAATAAAATACATAAATAACTAAATAATTGTGTGTTGTTCCAATTTCTATAGCTGTAGAGGAGAAATTAGCATAACGCCAGGCTTTTTAACCCTACTATCCTGTTTAGTGTATAGAAGAAGTGGGTTTGTTCCGAAATAGAAGTCTTTGTTTAAGAGGGCGTTCCAGTGACGGTGTCCCACATTTGGAGTGTCCGTTCTCAAAACCAAAGTTTACCAGTCTTCTACGTAACATCTATATCTGTAAGCTGAATTCGAAAGATTTCTCAGTACAAGTAATGCACTCATGGCATATTTTTTTATACTAACAGGAGTGAATATAGCTATCTTAATTAATCTTTTTGAAGGCATCGACCAGAAAATTGTTCATAAAACCTCATTTTGGTAGATCATTAAAATTAAATGGGAATACCACTGATTTTCAACCTAAACCTATTTTTATTGCATATTTTCAAAGACAACTATCTATTTTGTACTTGGAACTCGAATAAGCAAGGTCGTTAATATGCAATAAAAAAAAAGAGATCCATGAATGGATCTTGACGCCCACACGGTTAAGATAGTTTGAAGAGAAGGGTCTAAGAGGGGACAGATTCACGATTTGATTTTCCGTCTTGTGCCTAAGCCAGT